>JAODAC010021697.1:0-71243 GCA_027575185.1 Mimaenictus wilsoni
ACCGTGATAAGATGTTTTCCAGACGCTCAAGGCGCCAAACGCTTCATGCATCCACTTAAACCTACCCCAAGAGCGTCATGTGCCACTATGTTCTCTTTATTAACCACTTGACGACTCAGGGCTTACAAAAAACGTGAAAAACATGTGGTGCAAACTAAACAGTTCAAAAGTTCTTTCACGCCAGACTAAATTTTGATAATTTGGCGACAAATATAAAAAAGGGCTCAAACTTGCCTCGCCGTTCACAACAGGTTTGGTCCGGAGTGTCTGCTACGCCACATGAACAATGGTTGCACATACTGTCCTTCTTGCCAAATCTGTGCAGGTCACATTTTTCATGCGGGCGCGCTAGCCATACTGTTAGGGATGGTATCCACCTCTTGAGTGATCCTGACGTGGTGCTGTTACTCCTTCTGGCGAACCATTCCTCCGTTATCCCAAGGTGTGCATTAGTTTCCTCGCCAATTCGTCGTCAGAAGCTTCTTTCTCGTTCTAGCGCTGCCAGGTCCGGAGGAGGGGATGGCGTTAGAATTTCCGCAGCCTCTGTCGACACTGGTTATTTTAAATACGACAATTTTGCCTCGATGCTAGAAGGCTCGCCACTGCTAACTTCTTATCGGTTCAGGAAACCTAGAAATTACATACAGTAATTCTGCATTTCACAAAATAATTCATAAAATAAAATAATTAACATTTAAACTATTATGGCAAATGTATCTAACATCACTCTAAACGAAAAACAATTTATGTTCATAAATAATTGACCATCATCTCTTCCCGTCCATTTATCCACATGACGCGGCGCCGATGAAACGAATGTATTCATGACAAGACGAATGTCTTCATCTATCTTTTTACGTCCACCATAGATGTAATCTGAGAGTATGAGTTTCCTACTCGCACTTTCGGCATAACAAACACACTCCACTCCAAATCCATAACGCACGCTGCCAGTAGTAGTAGATCCAAGTTGAGTTGGAAACTTGGAAAAGTACAGCACTTCTTCAGAACAGCGATGCTACCAACCGCCAACGCGAGTTCAACTCGCCAGTTCAGTTAGTGCTCGTCATTAGTTCTTGCCGGATGGTTGGTTTTCTAATCGCCAATCTAACGTAATTTGCGTGCATTATTTTTGCAAAATAAAATTAATACTAATTAGAAAGAAATTAAACTAATTTAAGAATTAACAATTAAGTGCTGAAATTTAAAAGAAATGGTAAGTTCACTAATTTTTATAAGAAGTATGAAAGTTTTGCCAAATTGTTTTGCAATTATTATATAACCTTATATAAACCTGTTTATGTCAATTTGGCGTTTTGAATAAATTTCTTCCTGTTATATTTTTTCCGGTGTAATCAGTGAAATGTTGATGAACAAAAAATATATTTTTATGCTAATAATTAGAGGGGAAGCAGGAAAACATTTTTTGTGTAATTTTTGGAAAAGTAAAAATTTCAGTGTTTCATAATATGTTTTTAAAATTTGGTAAATGTGTTTCATAAACAATTTACCAGTTATATCGTACTAAAACCTTCCAATCAAGTTTCTTAAAGGAAAATTTCAATTTTATTTAAAAATATATTTATAGCATACAGGCAAAATTTGTTTTTTTGAGAGTCCGCTAATCGAGACATACTTGTAATTACATATTTTATCAATTTATTTCGTGATTTTACAATCACAAAACATATAAATAATAAAAATTGAATTTATTTAAACGGTTAATTGTTAAACATCAATTTATTTATCTAAATATCTATAATCAGTGTACTTAAACCTTATAACCTAACTATCACAATAAATCACCATCAATTGAATATCTATACAATTCGATCCTCCACAACCATTAATCCTATTATATCCATATAAAAGCAGTCTTTATATGGTAGTTGGTGGTCACAGAAACTGCATATAACATGAAAACACCTTGTGCAGTCTAACCACGCTAATAAATAAGTATTTTGAAAGTACTTGCAGGGTTAGCATAAATTTTAATTCAGTGAACGGCATGAACGCATTTTTATTGCTTTTGGTGTGAAATGAACGCTTGCAATATCTGACTGTAAGGGGACTGTCACACCGCCGGCGTCGCCGCGCTTCGCTTCGTGGAGCTTCAAATTTCGAGACCCGGTGCGTTCACACAGCGAGCGCGCTTCAGCTTCGCATTTCGGTGGCACCCGCCCGTCGGCTTTGGTGCGCCCTCTTCTATACCGTTGATGGATCCATGGTTTTCGTTTTTTCTCAATTTACCTACTTTTCATTAGGAAGTTTTGTTAGCTCCACAACACTTGTAAAAGTTTGTGAAGACCGACCAGTTTAATTACCCTGGCTTTCAGCAAACTAGTAACACTAACTATCTCTTTTTAACTACATTCGTTAGACAAGGGTAGGCATAGAAGCCCAAAGCCGAAGTCGCCGGTGTGAAAGACGCCTAAGATGAAGATTTGTTATTGAATTTGTTTTAAGTATATAGGTCGATTCTGCAGTTTTGATGTTAATGTGATAGTGAGGTGTTACTTTTAAAGAGATGTTTAATGGGATATTTATTATTCATAAGTTTGTTACACGAGTTTGTGCATTGCACTAAAAGAATTTGTAGAATTCTGGAAATTAATGCTTTATTTATGAGGTTTTAATATACAAAAATGTTGGAATTCCACTAAAAGTGAAGAGATGTAAGAATTTGCGGTAATTATACACTTAAAAATGAATGCACCCTTGAAATTTTGCTACCTTGAAGCAAAATATCTGGTAAATTTTCGAAGAAATACAAGTCTAACCTTAAAAACTAAGGTTAATATAGGATAACATATTATTTGAGGTTAGAGAAAGAGTTTAATCTATATTTAATCTCAAATAAACAGCCAAATCTAATTCTAACCTCAAATATTCTATTCGAATATTTCTTCTAATTTCACTCTTTTATTGACAATTTAACTACATTTTGATTATAATTCTTCAAATTAATTAAACAAATAAATTTCATAAACTTTTCGTAACCAGGAAATCGCAGATTTTTAAGAAACGCTCGTTCAAACCCCAAAGGTTTAAATTATTTTGCCTTTCAAAATCAATTTCCTTTCTTTTGTTTCGACTATAATAATCGAAACTAGCACAACCTCTTCAAACCAGATACAAAACACAAAATTGCATCGGGCACAATTTGCCACAACTGCTCTTCTCCGATCTGCTTTATATGCGTATTGCGTGAGACATTCATATAATCATATAAATGCTTGCACACTTCACGGTGGCGGTTGCGATGGCGATGTGCCAACAGGCAATTGCACTTGCACTGATTGCACTACATTATACAAAAAGCGGCTCGGCCATCAACAACTAACCGGCATTACGAAACGTTTAGAATCGATGCATTCCTGACGGTTGGAACACTCGGCAACTATTTGCGATGTGCGAGTATCGCTCATACTCATTAAAACGATAAAAAATGAAAATTGATGTGCAATAGACAATTTATGGCAGTCTAGGACTAATCTGTATTTACACTACTCATAAAAACATTACTTATAAGCTAATTATACATAGAGTTAATTAACAGGTTAACATTCAGGTTTAATTAACATATTTATTTATTTAGAAAAACTTGGGACATTCATTAAAGATAGTTGTGTTTAAATATTCATTGGAAATACGATTCTGGATGAAGAACAATTTCAATAGATCAAATAGTCCGACATAAAGTCATTAAAAACAGACAAATAACGCAATAAAATGTTTGTTACATAAGTAATTATGATATATACAACTTGTAAAAGTTGATTACTAATATGTTGCAATCGTTTCTTTGTTCAGAGTCAATTATGATTAGATTCATAATTTTATTGTATATTAGTTTATTTTCTAATTAACGCAGATACGTAAACAGGAGAACGTAATTACGCTGGGAACAATAACCACATCGAGATGATAAGAAAACGGATGTGTATAGATCTAATGTGTAGAACTTCAAATCTTTCAATATTTGCCAAGAGGTCCTGACTTCCAAATAAAGTCGTTATCGGCTGGACTCTTCTTACCGCGACATCATGTGCCATTAGTAGTTAAGTCATTAGTGTGTATCGATAGATGTACAGTTAGAAAATAAAGTTAGTAGTCATATGGATTTCATCGTGGCCACATCGTACCCTCTTCCACCCCTGCACTCCGCTGTCTTGCTACCAGCGTCACGGGCTCGACTTACAATTGGTTATTGTTCCGACAGGAGGCGGTGGTAACACACCATACATGACATACGGGGATTGAAGATACAAGTCCTGTCGAAGGCATTCATTATTTTCTCTTTCTAATTATTGCAATTCGTGATAAACATCCTATAAATTGCCTACTGATGATTATTTGTTCATATTCATATGTCAAGGGCAGTCATACTTCATAACAATATGATGGTAGCAGTGCGATCGAAAATGTAAACATTTCTTAACAAAATGTTCACACCAATTCCGATGGTTATTAACATACTTAAAAAATATGTTTACCCATTTTGCAAAAGGTTGTTCTATATTTTGCTTGGATTCATTTTGATTCAAATTTTGTGCGTTGAGTAATTCTATTTACACTATTTATTAAGTAACACTGAGAAGAAAGTTTGAAAGAAAATTCTGGTACACAATAACGGTAATATTCGAAAGCGAACAAATCACTCTGTTCTCAGTGTTGTTTACACATACTTTTCTTTGGTACACAAAAAGATCACTTTTCTTTGTATGTACGTTTAGAGACCCATATAAATAAAACTTAAAATGTTTAAGGCAAAATTGCTTGGAACAATTGTAAGTTATGATCGTAATACGCTAGTGGAAATTTAGTGAAAGACAATTGCGATGAAAGAGGCAAAACTCCGTGATTATACTTTTACCAATTTAATTTGAAAAAAATGTTAGACAATCTCAAGTTTCTATAGCCATGGTATTAAAATTTGTTTGTTAGAGCATTGGAACCTAATATAACATTATAATAACTTAATCAGAGTAATAAGGTGGAATATACCTTCTCTTGATCATAGAATAATTGATTGTAACCTAATACTAACAGGCCTAACCTCTCAGCTAAGATGGATTAAGACCTAATCTAAACTAAAATCTAATCTAAAACTACGACTACGAATTTATCTTTTTCCAAATGTTTGTTTCTATTTTTTTGTTTTTATTTATATACATTCTAATAATAGCTAATGAAAATAAAATAACTTTCAGGCGTATAGTCTTTTTATATTACTGTTGGGAAATGAATTGACCTGCAACCCACTATACACATACATCATATGCAATACACTGTACACTATATTTGTAACCTAGAATTTAGTTGTTCTGAATACATATTCATTCTTGTCTAGTAAAAGCTTGTGCACACACTTTATTCTCCACACACATACCACATTTTATACATTTTAGGATATCCAACAACATCTTGTTCTCCACTATTCTAAACCAAAAATTACACTAGGTGGCTCTGTAAACAACTTTTTGTTCGAATTTTAAACCCGGGCTTTCACAGACAAAACCGTAACAGATTGACAAAACCCGCAAACCGGGAGACTCGGGTTTCCCTATTTTTTTAACAAACCTACTTTTGACCACACAGCTGAAGTAAAACTAAAGTATATTCTACAACAAGCATAGATTGGTATCGGAAATGGCATACCAAGCGACTTGTACACTATACCTTTTCTACGACTATTTTGGGTGAAAATTATAATGAGCAAATTCAGTTTTTTCTACTCTTTTTCTATAATAAGCTCATTTCGTTATAGATTTTGATTAAATAATGGCATACACATCCTTCGGCTGTTCATAATCGTACTGATAAATGACGTAGTTCTAGACAAGCCCGTTAGGCAATGTTCATAATAGGTTATAGGTTATAGGGGACCGGTGAGGGAGCAAGCCTCCCTCTCGTGAACTGCAACCAAATTTATCTATTTTTCAGCCACACCGCACCGTGCCGTGCCGCATGCACGACTCACAATCAGACAAGCTCCAAAAGATAAAAAAAAATCAAAACCCTATATTAAAAAGATCTAAAATGGATTTAAAAAAATAAAGCATTCATCAAATGTATGTACAAAACTTTCATTCTATCCGTTTAAAATATCCATTCTGTAATATTTAGTATGTGATACTACCATTCAATACCAGGAAATCGTGACTTATGACTTAAAAGCTTGTCATGACTTTTGCGGTTGGTGTGTAATGCAACGAACAAAGTAATCAAACTTCTCTTGTCCATATACATGCAAAAATCTTTCTCCGGGATGCTGTTGATGCTGTTAGAAAGTGCATGTTGCTCTTTCGTACAACGCACACGCGAATAACGCTAGTAACATTTAAAATCGAGAGTCCTCGGCAGTTTCGATCAAGTTTATTGTCAAACTAGATCACCAAGTAACTAAACCGGAGCTTAAACAAAGACACAAGTGAAAACATGAATGAAAAAGTCATACTCGTAAAATGCTACTTGATTTCATTTATTATGCAAGTATGAAGATAAAAACGACTATAAATTAATATTTTGGACATTGTTGTGAGTGATTTCACTTTACAACCTGGAATAAAGTAAGCATTTTTCTGATTGTGAGTACAGTACCTAATAGAGTGGAATGTAGAACAGATTGAATTAGAAAATATCTTGAAATGCACATCACGAAATTGTTAGAATTATTCGATGGGGGAAAAACCAGCTTCAAAGTCATAAAATTCGTATAAAATGCATACGTTTGTTGAATTTCTAATGTAGATGATTTTCTTGTGTTTCACAGTAGAAGAATGGAGTAAGAGTATACTTAGAAAAAAGAAAATTGAATATGTACATCAATGTCAATGCAGAACAAGTTCATGTAATATGCCATATTAGTTCCAGAAACTTACTGTTTCGTTATTCCATCTTTAGCTGCTAATATTAATAAAGAAGACGAGTGTGCTTTTGACGATTGAAGCAAAACTAACTATATTGTTATTCCTTAATCATTATTTTCATTATTAAATACATCAGTAATTAATGTGATTGATTTTAAACCCGAGACAATAGGTGTGGAATACGCTGAATTTGCCCTGTTTTCGTAGCTGTCGAAGAGTAACGTTACGAAATGTGACAGGAAATTGATATTATTTCAGCGGATACCGCTGTGAAGTTAGTAAAAAATCCCAGAAAAGAATTTTGTTAGAGATTTCCATAAGAAAAAATTAAAAAATAAAATTTGTGCGTACCCTTTCTCCTTTACACGTGTTGTTTATATGACCCAAATCAGTACAAATTTTGCGAGACCCATTTTTTTTACTCGGTGCAAGTGTCCTAAACGGACGATTAAGGTTTGAATTTTCAATTGATCCGTCCATAAGAGGACATATTTACTCGATTTTCTCCGAAACTATACGAGGGTACCTCAAGATGTTCAAATAAAAGTTATTACAAATTCAGAGAGGAATATGCTGATGAAAAAAAAATCACGATCGAGTCGGTGCAGATAGGAGAAAGGGGAAGTTTGAATTTTCAATTGATCCGTCCATATGAGGACATATTTACTCGATTTTCTCCGAAACTATACGAGGGTGCCTCAAGATGTTCCAACAAAAGTTGTTACAAATTCAGAGAGAAATATGCTGATGAAAAAAAATTCACGATCTAGTCGGTGTAGATAGGAGAAAGGGGAAGTTTGAATTTTCAATTGATCTGTCCAGAAGAGGACATATTCACTCGATGTTCTCCGAAACTATATGAGGGTGCCTCAAGATGTACCAACAAAAGTTGTTACAAATTCAGAGAGAAATATGCTGATGAAAAAAATGTATGATCGAGTCGGTACAGATAGGAGAATCAATTGATCAATTAGAAATTCAAACTTCAATCGTCCGTTTAGGGCACTTTCTGGGATTTTTTACTAACTTCACAGCGGTTCAGCGGATGGCGTGATCGCTGTAATTGTGTGACTGCCGCAAGCGCCTTATGACACACCTGGCGAATTGAGACATTTTTATTGGAAGTCTAATATGTATGCCTAAGAGTCTGGAAACACCCAGCGAACATTTTGCACGAATAAGGAGTAGTTGTTAACCAGAGCACGAGGCGTTAAGTCAATTCTCCTCACTCTTTCCAATCTTACGATCACTTAGCGGACGGGTAGTCCGGGGCTGTTTTCTTCGGGTGTAGTAACACCCTCTACACTCTGTACAGTGGCGACCGTATCTAACCACGGTAAAACAAAACCGTACCGCGTACTATTTTCCGGTCCAGAACAATAGGCTTAAGGTACAGTTTTCAACTCCGGATTGTAATGATCACATTATGATGACGTAAATGACGTAGTTCTAAGCAAGCAAGTTACTATGTGTTCATAGTAGTGGTAGTAGTGCATCGCAGCCGGAGCACAATGGCCAATTTCGAGTCAAAACCGCGACATAATTCGAATTTTAAGCATTTCTTTAAGGTTTTCTGAATTCTATATATTGTAAATACATTATTGTAGTGTATTTTATTTGATTTTGGTGATTTCACCTTTTTCCGTGGGGGAAGACCGCTTTATTCGATATAAATATACATTATTTCATAACTTTTAATCTAGAAATTTGATTTTAGTCTCAAATTACTGGCAAAATATGCTCTTTCCGATAATTCCATATACTTCATTGTTTGTTTGGGGGGTCCCACTTATTGAAGCCAAATATGGAAGTTAAATGCCGAGCTAAATTTGAGAAAATGGATTTCGTGTGCAAAGCCATTAACATTTGTGGTAATAGTTATTATAATCTTACAAAATATTGAAATTGAAATTAAATTCCAATTAAGACTACTGCAAAAGCAAGAACAACTAATTTAAAAGCTTGAAGTGACCCGAATTGTCTAAAATTTACTGCACATCATATCATATTTCTCGGTTTTAGTAAAATTAAAGTTTCATCACTTCTTTAATTCATTTTTGGTGTAAAATGCCATGTATCTATATCATGACAGACTGCGAAGCGGCACTAACGGCTCTTTGCGATGAGCAATGTAAGTCGATGGTAACTTGGAACTGCAAAAATGTGCTCAAGAAGTCGGGGCGAGACTATAAACTCACAATACAGTGGGTGCCTGCGCACCAAGGTATTATAGGCAATACTAAGGCGGCTATTCTAGCCAAGAAGGCAGCAGAAACCACCTTCCATGGGCCTGAACCAACCTATGGATTATCAAAGTCCACAATGAAGGAATGGATCAAGAATTGGTACCGTGCCAGTCGCAAGACCGCCTGGAGGGACGAGCACCTACTCTGCACTTGTGCATCCGTAGCACCTAGAAGACTTTCTTTTCTTGGCAGTGAGCAGCTAAGTCTCGCTGAATTCAAGGGGAAGTCGGTCAAGGAGATTCTAGCCTTTTCGAAGGTTATCTCCGTTATTGGCCCATAGTATTGGTCTGTGACGGTCCATGCCAAATATTAACATATCTTAGATTTTGTATTTCTTCAAGGTTTTTTCCACTGTCTATTCTTCTTCTTCAAATCTTCCAAAGCTACACATCTGCTTCTCCTCTTTGCATGCAATCCAAGCGCAGGTATATCTTTCTCTTCAACCCTAGCGCTCTTTCTTTGACTTACTCTGTCTTATGCTACCGCTCTTTCTTTAATGAACTCGTCCAGGTCTTTACATTTCTTAACCTCGGGGACTTGGTTTTCTGCTGTCGAATGCACAACATCATTGTTCCCTTCGCGATTCCATCGTGAACTATTTACTTACTTGTGAGATTATAAAACTATTCGTCAGTCCTAAACAATTGCATCATTACTTACAATCAACAGCACAAAATTGATCAAAGTTGGTTGCAGTGCTAGTGGCATTGACCGCCCAGGATTAATTTAAAAAAAAGTAAATTTATTGATTATTGTGTTAAGAACGTCACAAATAGATGGCGCTAACGCCATTACTGAGGGGCAGGTGCAGCTCAGGATCCGTTGGGTAGGCCCAACAGAAGCATCGCGCTATGCCTCGACCTCTTGCCCGTGAACTGTTGAGCCGTCCAGACGTATTGCAAACGACCATCTTTGATATCTTACACATATTGTAAATTGTTCAACTGAGTTATCATTCCGAATTAAACTATATTAAAGCCCAATCGTCGTAATATCTAACAATTGTTTATTTATGGGTTTATGGGATTTAAAGTCTATAGGCGATATATACGACACAAGCAGGATTCCTGTATACTTAACCTTTACATAATTGAACCTAACCAAAAAAAAGAAGAGTGTGCTTATGACCACTCGATTGACAGTAATAAGCTTATAACATGAGAACTAAAACAAACATTTTTAGGTTAACTATCGTAGATCAGTCGGGATGTATATTATTATCGCCTTCTCACTATATAAAGTGAAAAATGATATTCATAAACAACTTCATTAAATGTTCTACCTCGAGCTTTATGAAAGGCCATAGCACATCCTGATACTAGAGAAAAATGATCTCGTAATACGTTATTTGTTTAATCATTATTCAAGGCGTTGGTAGATGTTCTAAGATATGCGCACAACGCAACAGAACAGACACGTGTATTACAAAACATTATTTCGCTATAAAATATCCTAAGACTTTTATAAAAATAAATAGTGCTTCAAATCCCTGCTCACATCAATTAATAAACATAAAAATTCGAATTAAGAATACATAAGTAATTATTATATAATTCTTTCATTATTAGATGATAATAAAAGGAATCAAAAATGCAATTAAAATTAATCTAACTTCTGCAAACTAACGCAACAGAAAAATAGTACAAACAGTGACAAATTGCAATTGCATAATCCTCATTTTCACCTCACACGCAGACTACAGAATTTCGTACATACTCGTACATTCACCAATTCACAGTTGAATGCAATGATGCGCAACGCGGATGGGCGTTCTGCGCAGACAAAACGCTCCTCTTGCTTAATTTATTAACGCATCGCACCGCGATTATTCGCAAGTCTATGCAGCAATGCTTCGCATAATCAACGCGGTAATAATCGGTAGCCGCTTCTTCGCGAAATACAGTTTTATCTTGCCTTGAGAAGAGAGAAGATGGGAAACGACTGCATTTGCAATTTCAGGCAATTGCCTTAAGCCAACAAGAAGTGCAATATGTTATGCAAGCAAGCATGTGCATTAATCGCACCGTTAAGCAACTCAACAATCTCGGAATCTCCTGAATCTTATTCATATATAAATATAAGGAAAAAGCTAGCTAGCATTTAAAAAATGCTAGGTTATGTTAATAAACTGCATAACCTATCATTAGATGAAGCATTATACGACTGCATCTGGAATAATTCATTAATAGGAGAAATCATAAATCAAAGCAAAAGGCATTATTCTGAAATTAATCAAAGTCAAACTCAAACTCAACTGTATGAAGAAAATGTAGTAGGAAAGTGTGTAATTAGTGTTCACACGAGAATTGCATAGAATTTCATCATAGTGTTGTCATTTCTTTGTTTTCAGGAAAATTCATGGAATTACGGAGTTAAATTGTGGATATGCTTGGCGGTGTCTAGTTGCCTAACTTTAAGTGAGGCTGGTATCAGCTACCAAAGTGTTAGTTTCGTACATAGTCCACCCAAAATACACCAGTATCATTCGTTGCCACCGTTGCCAGCGCCATCTTTTACTGGGGTGCCAAAATTCCCGAGTGTGAAGTTTTATGAGAATCATTTACGGGATAGTTTCGGGGATGAATTATGGCCAGCGAGTATTTTCGAAGAACCGGTGGAGTTTTTGGATATTACTTTGAATGAACCTGGGCATTTACTATCGGAACATCATCAGCATGAGCATGATTTTATTAATGAATTAGGTAAGTTTTTCTTATGACTAAGAACTGTCTGTTTTAGGTTAAATTACTAATTCCGTATTTTTCATAGAATTACCACCAGATCCATACCTTCTCACTGGTTATCAAGCCAAACAAGTCGCCAACTATCTCTATAGTCACGAATTGTTCTTCAAAGATATTCCACACGCAAAAGCACTGCTTAAACTGCAAGAGAAACGTAGAGCCAACGGCCTTCGTCCCAACCGACTGGGCAGCCTAAATGTACGCTCGCCATTCAACCGAGATCTTCCTTATTAACCCAGAAGAACTATACTTAACCTAATTCAGTATAATCTCTTTATACGAATGTATACTCATTGTCACAGTTCATTGGCAGGTGCAATGATTCAAAACGAGTACTCGTACACATGTTTTGTATTTTTATTTATATTAAAACTTTACAAAATTAAAAAATATTCACATTTTTCAAAGGTTCTACAAACGAACAAATAGCAGTAGAAAACTTGATAATAACGTAAGCGATGAAGGAAGAATGTTGGAAGATGTATTGCACAAATCTCCACGGCAGAAGCACATTAGGACGGGACGATATTGCCATTTTGTGTACGCACAACGATCTTCTCCATCTGATGGACCTCTTTGTAGGCAGATTCTTTGTGTTGCTACACCATATTCTAAAAAATGATTAAATAATTTTATTAAGAACATCGGAAAATATAAATAAGTTTAAATAAATGACAAATAACCTGAAAATACTGATTAAAATAAAGAAAACTTTGACTTTTAATCTGATAGAGCATAAACTCCTAGATATTGCAAACTCCTCACTTTCACTGATGTAACTTAGGTTATACTGATCTAACAATAAGTTATAACCTATAAGTAATAGCGTATTTTAACGTCTTTAAAGTGAAAATCTAGTAAAAATATAATTTGGAATGTTGTAAATACCTTCTTTAAGTCCATTATCTTCAGCCTCAACAATTTTACCACACCATCCCGAAGCACACGGACTTGTCTCCACACCTTTCACATCTTTTAATTCCACCAAAGTCGCATTATACGTAAAAGGATCCTTACAACTTCCCATTTCACCTCGGGATCGACAAACATAGCATCTTTGAATTCCTGCAATTGTTTTTACAATTAAATTCCAATAATAACTTGAATAACATTAGCTTACCTTGTGTTAATCCAAAGATAGAAAATAATATCACAGCCGTATGTAGTTTCATTATGTTCTATCTGTTAAGTATTGAAATATTCTTGCCTTTTAGGTTTTAATCACTCGTCGTTAACGTTTCAAAAGTCGTGTTTACGGTAGTCTTGATAATATGAGTAATAACGTTATAATTTGTCACTCGTTTGGCATATGTTGTCAGCCATTGCGGTGTTTTCTTGTTGAGCGTCTCGGATTTATAAAATACAACTAACAGTAGGAGTGAAAGTCGTCTTCCCGCGGTTTTACTGCTGTTTATTCACCTGCGTAGTCTTCGGCTACCATCGTCCGTGTTCGTACCATCACTACCTGGACTCACCTTTAACATTCCTCAAGAATATTTCATTGACATTGGACATGAGGAAATAAAGCAAGACAAAACTTTCAAAATCAATCTTTAAGATTCGCGTTGGGGAAACAAAAATATAATTAAATGAAATAGAGCTAAATAATATTATGTTTAGCGTAGGTTACTTTTTCTTTCTTTTGATACGTTTAACTTTACGAGTATTTCCACCATCTTTGGTTTTACCACCTCTTATCAATGGGCTTTTTGTAGTTGCTGAGTCATAATCAGACGTTGGTGTTGTAGATTCCGTTGCATCATAGTCTTGCTTCCGATTAGAAGCTTTTCTTTCGTCTCCTTTTGTAGGTTTGAAGGGTGATATTGAAAGGGTCGTTTTCGGTGATTCAGGTGGCGAATTCTCTGCAGATGGTTCCGATGTCCCTGTCTTTGCCTCTTTCTTTGAAGGTTTTATGGGAGGTGCTACTGAAATGGTTGTTGTTGGCGATTCAGTTGGTGAATCAGTCAGTGTATTCGCTGGAGTTGGTTCCGTTGTTGTTGAAACAGAAACTTCATCAGATATAGTCACATCACTTAAATCGTCTTCAATAAGTTTATGGGCTACTTTCAAGTCATGGCGTACTTCCCGGTAGGTTTTGAAGGTACGTCTTCTTACGTAGGTGATGACTAAACCAGCACAATAGCAACTTATTGTGAGTGAGAGGACAAAGGCTAAGTACATCATGTGTCTTACAAAAGCTATTGAAAAGAGAACACTGTTTTAGGTTAATTCAGAAAATTTAGGTTATAAAAAGTATATTAAATTATGTTATAGGAATTTTAGGTTATATCATTTCAGGTTATATTTTTGAAGGTGATATTTGTGTAGGTTATCATTAAGAAGGTTATAAACTTACCTTGTGTTAATAAACGTGCTTTACTAACAACAAACACACGCACTTGCTGCATACGAACTTTATCGACATAACAGGTATAATTCCCCTCTTCATCCTTACTAACTCCATACAAATACAACGTATTCAAGGAATCCACAAACACACGTGCCTCCACTTTTCTACTAGGAGGCATCTTACTCTCCCCGGGACGAATCAACTTATTATTAATCTTCCACTGCACCTCGTTCTCCAACGTCGACTCTGGACATACCAGTGTCAAATGTGCATTTTCCGCCAACACAAACGTTTTCTTATATTTGAAGCCCTTCTTCGTACTCCGCCATCCCCGATGCACACCCTTCGCATCCGGATTGCAGACACCTTCACAAACCTCCACCAGGAGAAAATCTGGTATGTAAGCAGTACGATTAACAATATCCGGGATAAGATCATTCAAAGTAACGCTTCTACAGGAAAGATGCGTTGCTCTCATCACCACCTTCACTCCAGCGGTTTGTTTACTAACATCAGGTACTCCCAATCGAATTATCTTCATCCTGCAGTGGCCATCAGTGTACTTCCTACCATCACCTTTTGGCCTCCCACAGATTTCACAAGCACTTGGATGTCCCCAAGATGTCTCCAACTCAAGATGAACCTTCAACTCATTCCGGAGATACAATACTTCTTTAGAACTAGACGTATTCAGCATTTTATTCAAAGGAAACATATTGTCATCATGATATTTCTTCCAACGATCTAAATTACCTTTCTCTGCAGGTAAATCTGATGGTATAACAACTAAGAAAACGAAATGGCCACCGATATTTAAAAAACGCAAAATTTACAAAATCTAAATACTTACCATCTAAAAAGAAATTGTATTTATTAACCACCTCATCATCATCTAAACCTTTACAGAAATACTCTCCACGGTCTTCTAACGTTAAATTCCTTATTATTAAAGTATGCTGAGTGGTTAGATGTACTCGATTCATTGATGCGTTATTTTCCATGTCTAATTTCACCTGGAATTGCACGTTGTCCTTTAATGGATCCATTTTATACCAATTTTTGGGATGTTTATCATCAGGTTCATCACTAAAAATTCATAAATTAGAACCTATAACGCATCCCATTAGTAAAGTTACCAAAAATGGCACTGCATTTTTATGGTTTCACCCAAACCACCTTCAATTATGTTGTAAGAATCATCGTTATCGTCGGTAATCAATCGACTTCGTTCGCGACAATTGAGATCATCTTCTTCAGGTTCATTGTCTTCCTCTACTGGAACAGTTGCTTCAGATAAAGAAAGGAAAATTATATTAAGCACAATTAGAAAATATTTTGGCATTTTAATGACAAGAAATCAACTATTTCTAAATTAAAGATTTGAAATAAATCAGATCTGTTGAATTGTTTTACCATTAGGTGGCGCTACTAGTTATATGTTAACCATAACACTTGAAATTAAATCAAAGATATATATTTATAACTCTCATAAGTTTTATTTCACTTTCTAAAATGGAATTTTCAAAAATTATCGAATTTTACAATTCCTTTTGCAAAGTTGTCAATAGATGGCGTTCTATACTATTTTTAAAGATTTAAAAATAACTTCCGTTTATATTCAAATATGAATTACTAATGATCGGCATAATGCTAATAGCGTGATAATATACTCGATTTTTATTAGATAATGTGTTAGTTATCGTTAATTAGAGTTTAAAATAATTCAAATTTTGTTCAAAAATATATTGATAGATGGCAGTACTATTGAGCTTTATGCGTGTGCATGTGACATGCGCCGCGTCGATAGAGCACATCGTGTGTTGAAATTCGATTTAAAAACTCTTATCATTGTCGTGATTAACAACAGCAAAGCATTGATTGTCCACACAAATAAGTGCATCTTGCAAGTGAAACAAACATAAGTAAGCTGATACATTTATTGCACGCCACATTAAGTTCGTTTATGCGTCGAAATACACGAAATGCAATCTCTTTGGCCTCCCAGAATTCCGCGCAGCGGCGCACCACAAACGTCAAACATGGCCGCCCAAAATTGAAGTTGAACCGCAGTTGGGAACAGTTTGTTTGAAATTATCAACGAAAATCGTGCTTAAAATCCTAATTGATCGTACTCAAACGATAGCCGCCAACGCCGAGCACGTAACAAGTGTATTTTCATACCCGCTCGAGGTGAGTACAGTTCATAGGGCGTACGCGACGGATGCGTGGTGTGTTTTCAAATTCAAACGCTGCGGTATTCGGATGGCCGAAATTCAAATACGCTAACCTCGCAGCGATATCTGCGAGCGTAAAAATTATCAATATGCGGTTGTTACTGTCTTATTTTCTGCGACGATGTTGTGTTAAGTAGTGTAGGCGAAGTAGTGATAATGTTTGTGTGCATTTTTAGCGATCAACAATAATGAAAACGGTGCCCATCAAGGAGGAGGCTCTCAGCGATGAGGAGGAACGCATCGAGGATATCGAGCTGGGGCCGGCGATGCTCGGCTTGCAGCGCGTCGGTACGGTGCCGACGCCGAAGGCGACACCAACGCAGCCGACGCAGGTGTTAAACGCTCGAGGCATGCCAGCACGTATTCGTAAGAAAAACAAGATGTTTTATGATGATGGCCTGGTGAATACTCCACATCATCGCGTGCCTTCGGCGAAAAAGGCAAAGATTACACCGGTGAAAAAGCCTCGTACGCCCCAGCAATCTTCTAATAGAGGTCGAGCTACTGAAAGGATTGAGAAGGTGAAGAAGAAACAGCCGGTGCAAAGTGCAATACAATCGCCCGACAGGAAAATCGGTCAGAAAATTGGCCTGAGGCTCAGAAACTTGCTCAAACTGCCCAAAGCACACAAATGGGTGTGCTACGAATGGTTTTACAGCAATATCGATAAGTGTTTGTTCAGCGGCGACAACGATTTTATGATTTGCCTTAAGGAGTCGTTTCCGGAGTTGATTACTCGTGAATTAACCAGGATTGAATGGACGAAGATTCGGCGTATGATGGGGCGACCTCGACGTTGCTCACAGGCGTTCTTCAATCAGGAGAGATTAGACTTGGAGAAGAAACGGAATAAAATTCGTGCATTACAACAAAGGAAGGTAACAGATTTGTCTACATTTCAAGATCTACCTTTAGAAATCCCAAGCCAGCTAACGGTCGGTACCAAAGTAACAGCACGTTTGAGAAAACCGCAGGACGGTTTATTCACTGGTAGTATCGATGGGGTTGATACATCGAACAGTACGTATCGAATTACTTTCGACCGTGTTGGCCTCGGAACACATTCAGTCCCTGATTTTGAAGTCCTTAGCAACGAACCACCTGAAAGTATGCCTCTGATGAATCTACCGAGACGTAATGGAAACGCTGCAGGTTATCAAAAGTCACCAGCTGCGTTTACATACTCAAACAGCCGGGTGCGAAGAGATCGTGATCCGTTACTCTCGAGTTATCACCCAAATCGTCCCATAATCGGTGTGAAACAAGGATATCCTCTGGAATTACTTCACAAAATGGTTCTGGTAAGAAAAATCCTAGGCGCTAAACGTCTCAAGATTAATTTACTAAAAACTATGAATCAAGAAGCGGAACGTCTCATTTCCTATGAGCGGGAAATCCCTGAAGATTTCGAACGTCGTTATGCCGGGATTTTGATCGATTTGGAAAAGCTGAACAAAGATTTGCAAATGTACCTGAACGAAATGCACAGCTTTTGCCAGGATATTGCACATGATTCGCGCGTCGTAGCAATGTTGACACCGAGCCATTTAAGGGAGAAGTGCAAAGAGGAAGCTGTAGAGATTGCAAATCACAACAGTCAGTCAGATGCGTGCACGACGGTGAAAAATGAGAATGTTGTCGAACTGATTACGGATCTCACAGCATTAATGCTGCAGGTGAAATGTTTGTCGGATTCAGATAAGAATGTGTTCGAGCTGCAGGTGTTGGAAGGTACAATGGAGAATATTAAGAGGAAGCTCAGTCCAGAAAATCAGGCTGCGTTCCAACTGAATGTCGAGTGTCATATGAAGCATATTCAATTTGGGTTGACACAACCGCAGGGGAAAATGAAATAGTTGCATACAAAGTTCAATGACGTGTATATACTTTTATCGCTCTTTACAAGAATGTACTAGTTTGGCTTTTTGTAAAATCATTCAGTTTCTTTTTAAACATGGACAGGAAGGCGTTGTGTAGTCATAGTTATGACTGAATTTTAATATGTTAAGAATTATAAATACTATTGCAGATAATAAATATACGTGTTTACATGAGATTTTGCTTTATTTTCATTCTTGTGAATTATCGGACTTTATCCATTCTTCAGAAAGTTGATAAGATATTTTTAAGCATTATCTACGTCAATATGTGGATTAGAAAGGATGACAATTCTCCTGTTCTCACCAACGTTATGCAAGAATAAAGTTGAGTAGATTGTCAACGAGGGTCCAGATTATGGGAAGTTAAAAATTAGAAAGTGCTCGTGAAGAATGATCTAGGCCAGTTTGTAGGAGTCAGTGAGCTACTTCTTAAGTGCATTGAATTTAAATTAATCTCTGAAGTCCCTACCTAAGTAAAGCAACACACCCTCGAGGGACGACTGGGATTGGTCTTCTTCAAATATTATCAAAAAGAATTACGTAAGAGTAAAATACTAAAATAAAATGTGTATTTCCTGAACAATTTGATAACAAGTTATACTGGTTGCGTACCTCACCGTAATAAATAAACAAATCCATGGCTTGTGCATGTGTAACTGATTCGAAATAATAACATTGGCATGTATTTTAAATCTAAATGTAAAATATGAATAAGAAAAATATACTCATTATTAAAAAATAATGAAAAATTATACATGCCAGCGACATCTGTACGTGAAACATCATTAATAAAATGTCAAAAAAATCTTGACGTGCGCTTGCGCATTGTAAATTCTTAAAATTTATTTTCGACAAATAATTAGCGGCAATGTAATATATTTCCGTAATTAACTATGCAAACAAAATTTTCCTTGTAGATTACATTTATAGCACAATCAAAATCAGAAACTATCAAATATTGTCAACACAAAAATATGATACCATCTCCAAATTCCTCACATGTCAACTTGTCAAACAAACGTGCCGCTTCGGATGGAATTTCAGTTTCCCGCAAGAAAGGAAAACATTATCAACGCGATCTTCTTGGATAACGTCGGTTAGCGTTCCACTTGTAAATTTCGCACGGATTATTGACGGTTTATAAGCAACTGGTTGAGTATTATCACTAGTGTCCTGTAAAAACGCGCGCGCGTCTTGATTTGCCTGCTGGACAGTTACCTAACCTCTACAACGCTGAAGATTTGAAAGAGATTTTAACCGGTGGCGATGGCTGGCAAGCGAAGTGCATCAAGCGATCTTAATCACGATAACTGGGACCGTGATGACGATGTTGAAGACGCAGGCACCTTTCAGAAAGCTTCGGACGATGTACTGAAGCGCAGAGTGATCAAAACTGCACGGCGAAGGAATGTTGGAGGAAGCTCAGCGGTAAGTTTTACTAAAATTTACGTGTACAATTCGAACGTATCGGATACTAAAACATGTAAAATGTGTGGATTTTAGGTTGATGGTGAGGATGAGAATAGTGCAACCAAGCCAGTTTTTGGTGGTTTCACAGGTTTCTGCAGTTTTGCACCTCCAAATCCAAACGAAGCATTCAGTTTCCTCAATAATTCAAACACAGTGAAAACACCACCAAGCAGCACACCAGCACCAGTTAAACCAACAACAAGTTTGGGGTCTTTGTTCTCAACCGGTTTGACAAATGGTGTGGAATCAAAAAGTGAGAAAACTGCAGGGAAACCCACAAAAACTCCAGAGACGACGATTGTTGTTGATGATAATAAAAGCAAAACGAAGGACGAAGAAGAGAAAAAAGATGATGGCGTTGACAGAGGTGATTACTACGCCAAACTGAAAGGTCTGAACGAAAGTGTCTTAAGTTGGATTGAAAAACACGTGAAAGAAAACCCATTTATCAATTTAAAGCCTGTTTTTACCGATTATGAGCGTTATCTCACCGACCTGGAGGTGAACCATGTCACAGTAAGTGCCGAGACAAAGAAGGAATTAGCTGGGTTTTCTTTTAAGTCTCCCAATAAACCAATGACTCCGGCTGTGCCAACGTCATCAGCAACACCATCTACAATAAAAACTACTTCATCAAGTATATTCGGACAAAGTAAACCAGATTCTTCACCGAAAGCATCACCGTTTGGCAATAGTGGCACACTTTTTGGGAGCACAGCGCCATCTACGAAAATTTCGTTTGATATACCTTCCACTGCATCGACGACACCGTCTACTGATACGACGGAAAAAGAGAAAGATAAACCTTCTTTTGTTTTTGGTAGTGCAAACGCTGCAAAGTCGCTAAGTAAAGACAGCAAACCTTTTCCATTCGGCAGTTCGAGTGGCAATCTGTTTGGCTCAAAACCATCACCGGTATCGGCACCGTTTTCTTTCGGTGCACCAGCTGCATCAACGCCGTCTCCTTTCGCAGCGCCACCATTAACATCAGCCACACCAGCGGCGAAGACGGAAGAGAAAGAAGAGGACGAGGATGAACCGCCGAAAGTCGAATTCACGCCGGTTGTTGAACAAGATCACATCTATACGATTCGCTGCAAGGTGTTTGTGAAGAAAGATGGTAATTACGGGGATCGGGGCGTCGGGAATTTATACCTGAAGAAAGTTCCCGACTCTGAGAAGGTGCAGTTGATCGTACGCGCCGACACAAATCTGGGTAATTTGCTGTGCAACTTGATTTTGTCGGTGGGTGTGCCCACACAACGCATGGGGAAGAAGGATGTTATGCTTGTCTGTATTCCCATGCCGGATGAAAAACCACCCCCCGTGGCAATGCTGCTTCGCGTTAAGTCTTCAGAAGAAGCTGATACGTTACTCAAAGAATTGGAAAAACATAAGCATTGATAAAGGATTAATGATTGGAGAATTGAAGATGTTATATTTACACACAAGGGCACATTGTTATTCAGCAACAATTTGATTCGAAATAGGCGAAAATTTCATCAAGTTGTATTGATTGTGGTGGTAAATATTGTTTTTAGTTTTTAATCTTTTCTGTCTTTAGATATTGTCTTATAAATAATATTAATAAAGTTTTTCATAATTACATTGTTACTTTTACTCATATTATGTGGAATCAATAAAATGTTATTTGCAAAAATGCAGGTAGTTGTTATACAAAGGTTAGCAAAACACACTTTAGAAGAATGTGTTTTTCAACTAAACAATTAACGTTAATAAAAATTTCTTGAAGATTGAAGAGTTGGTTGAATAAGAACATTCACAAATCTGTGCGACTTGAAATAAATGTAACCCAACTCTTCATATTTGATGAGATGTAGAATTTCGGAAATTACGTTTTGAACAAATTAATTTTTCGAATAAACTATAGAAAATAACATTTCTCCATAGTGTAATGAAAAAGGAAGAATTGCTCCTTAGAATAAGAGTTTTCATAGATTTGTGAAATTTCTGATTCGCTACTGCTCTACAAAGTTGGCGAATTTCAGACATTTTCAAGATCACGTTTTGGCGTATTTGTTTTCCGCGCTAAACCAATGAAAATAAAATAACATTCTCAATGTGAAATAGAGAAAGAATTGTTGTTAAATTTAAGGTCATCCCATGATCTGCGAGACTTATTATAAGGGTCCTATAGCTCTCAAAGTGGATGAATTTTAGGAATTTCTCTAAATCGTATTTTGAAAAATTTGATTTTTCGGCTAAACTAAAGAAAATACGAACATTGTCCGAAAGTGATATGAAAGAGGATGAGTTGCTGCTTTGAATAAGATCTTCCTTAGATCTGTGAGACTTCCAATAAGGGCGTTGCAGTTCTTCAAAATTAATGAATTTTAGACATGTTCAAAATCAAGTTTTGGAAATTTATATCATTTTGCACATCAACTTTATTTACCCTCTACTCTTTCGAGCACTCTCGATCATCACACTGGATTGTCGCAATGAAGAACACTGTTACCCCGTGCACTTGCGGACCCCCATCCTTTGCCACCTAAACTAATAAAGATAATAAAATTTTCTCGCTTCAAACAGAAAGGGGTCTGTTGTTTAGGATATGATCATCCCTAGACCTGAATGGCTCCTAATAAAGGCGGTATAACTCAACAAAATTGATGAATTTCAAAAAAATTACGTTTTAAAAAGCTGTCTTTTCCAGCTGAAGTAATAAATATAATTAAATTGTTAAAATTCTTACTTACAATGCAATACCACCTAGGCAAACATGTAAGGTTAATGTTATAAATCATAAAAAACAACAATAACAATTTTCTCAAACAATTTTTATTAATCTTTCAACGATTTTAGTTTTACTTTGTCGAACGCGAACTGCATCGTGTTTTAATGTGTATGTCTGTGATTGCATATGTGTTTCGTGTGTGTTCCTTAACAACTCAGAAGAATGAAATTAAAATAAAACCCAATCACCCGGTAAGTTACAAATCTAACAAATTGAACGTATTTGCCGTGCATGGTCTTCAACCATCTCCATCTCGTTGCGCCACTCGCGCAATAATCTCAAAAAAATACAATTTACAAAAACAAAACGCACCCCTTCCAACACTCCCTGTTGCAGCGCGCCATGTGAATATAAATAATAATAAATAAATGCTACTAATAACCATACACATGTAATTGTTTAATCATGTAATTTGTCATCGTGTTCGAATAAAACGCAATTAAATTAAATTTGCGTGTTTGTGGAATGTCGCCACGTCGCTTCCAATAAAACGAACGAAATCATTTAGACGCAAGTGCAGTTAAAAATATTGCACTCACCTCTCTCCGCCTTTTTGTTTAAAAAATAATAATTACAACGAATTGCCATTTCTAATCAATATGCAACCAATTCGAACGAATGTGAGAACGCTTGGAATGTGAACGAAAATTTTCTGAGAAAAATGTTTTAAAATAAAACAATGCGCACGAAACAAAATCCCTAACAAGTTGCGAGTGTAACGTCCATCGGATTACGGCATCGCAATCGAAATACATCAACATATTTATTTCTTCCTTCATTTATAAGTTTGTAAACTGTTGTAGAAAACAGTTAATTTCATATAGTTCAATACGATTGCGTTGCCGTTTACAAAAATTAAAAAAATATATACTTCGTTACGCACTACGTTAACAATTGCTAGTCAAAAATGTTCAGCAACAATCTTCATCATCCCATTTGTTTCCGTCTAATTAATAAAATATTTACTCTCATATCGCATATTTAGGTGTCACTTCTTTTTGCCTAAAATATCTCTGACGCTAATATATCTCTGTTGCATTTATCTTAACTTAGCTTATTATCATTAGTAGGTTAGCATCGACGCCTCTTTCGCAAAAATTCAACTAGATATAATATATATAAACATGTTCTCTGCTTGTTCTAACAATTGTAAAATCGTAAATTCTCTTAAATCTTTGTAAACTGGACGGAATGTCAATTTCATCAAATGCTTCGATCACATTAAAATAGGCACTCTAGGTGTACATTATTTTGTGGTTTTTGTGTGGTGTTTGCTTCTCGTTCTTGGGTGTTTCAATAACTGTATACACTTAGAAATGTCTTCGTGTTGATTATTTACATATTTGGATGTTTTACAAACGCTTGTGAGTTGCGCTATAAAACTTTTTAAGGCGTACGTATCTTCTTTCAGCTTTAAATCTAAATCGTAACACTTTTTTCTTTCATAGAGATCAATTTGCAAACATTGCATTTTTCTTTTGATCATTTTTCGTAATATTTTTCTTGGAATGTATATAATTTTTTTGTACTGACTGAGATTGTCAGAATTATCTGAAACTTTTGATCATCGTCGATAAATTCGTGATCGGATACGAAGAGCGTGTTTTGTGTATATAAAGGCCACTGTGACTTTCTACCCTTGTCGCTCGTAATGCGAAATAAATAAGTTAATTGTACTACGCGGCGGACGCTCCCCAAACGTCTGTTTCACTGGTGGCTCTTGCTTAGCAGGTGCGAATTGAACTCGTAAACGTTGCAGCACTGCTCGCCACAGATGTTGCATTTCCACGGGTTGGCGTCCGAATGGCAGCCCTTATGCAGAAAGTATAGGGTCTGGTCGGGGAAGGCGATGCCACAGTATGTACACTGTAGGCTGGTGCAGAGGCGTTTGCCGCCGGCGCCGCGCCATGCCGACGAGTCCGAGGGCTGCTCTGGCCCCGTAGAGGTGATTGTTCCATTCGTGGTCGTTGCTGGATCTCCGCCGCCGCCATCGCCGGTGAGTGGTGGTGATGCTGCCGAGCGTTGATTGCGTGAGCTGCTGCGTGTTACAATCTTACGTTTGAGGTCGTCGCGTAGCAGTGACTTGAGGGGTGATACTTTAATCAATGACGTGAGGTTGTTTGATGTTGTACTTTGTACTTGAGTTGTTGCTGAAAGGTAAATTAAATAAATTTCAGAACATATTTGGTTTATAGAAAATAGATGAAAGATTCTAGATTAGAATACATATTGACGCTATTTTTGGAGCAGGTTAAGAAATATTTAAAAAACTTACCAGTAGGTGAAGTAGAAAGGTTAACAGGACCATTTCTCTTATCGTATTCTTCACCTGGCTCCTGTTTAATTGGAATGAGGGAAATCGACGGTGTGATATTAGTTTCGTGCATCGAATTGTTCAGGGACGATGAAGGCGCATTGGAATTCGAATCTCCTGATTGTGGAGATCCTGGACAGTCGCCGTTGATCCTCTGCGTTCGTCCGTCGGCTTCCTCACTACTTTGCCCCGGCTGTGAGTTTTGATTTTCGGAAAGAGTAGGTGAAAAAACCGGCGCCGGCGCATCCGCCATCGAAATCTCCACATGTGGCGTGAGAAAATGCATCGGTGGCGTCGCGTTATCCGTCGATCTTGCACCCGTCGAATCACCACTATCACTGTAATTCGTACTCGTCATACTCACGCTCAATCCCGTCAACGAACTGAGCGCCCCATCCAAGGGGAATCCTTGTTGAGCGGCAGCTGCTAGTAACGACGCGGACGACCCCGCCGGGCCCGGATTATCCAAATCAATCCCATGCCGATTGAAAAAGTGCACTCGCAGCGCCTTCATCGAACCAGCCCGATAGCTACACAACGGGCACGACTTCACCAAGTCATGTTGACCAACGTGCTCGTTCTGAAAATGAGCACGCATCGCGATCTGTCTCTGAAAACCACGATTACAGATCGGGCAGTGGTACGGCAATGTCTTCGTGTGCGTCGTAAAGTGCTCGGCGAGGTGATCCTTACGAAAGAAGCGCTTCTGACACACGCGACATTCGTAGGGCTTGACACCCGTGTGCCGCATTTTATGACGACGCATATTCGCACCGTTTGAGAACTTCATATTGCATACGTCGCACTCGAAGAGCTTACGATGCAACCGATCCGGCTGCGCCGGTTGATTATTGTTGTCTGGCTCGACGGCGGTGACGATCTCCGTCTCTTTCCCGGAGTGCATTTGACTAACATGTGCCGCGAGTGTAGCCTTGGTCGCCGTTTCGAAATCGCAGGTGTCACAGCGATGGGCACCATCGCCGGAGTCATAGTGCTGATTACTAGTGACCTTTTCATGCTGCTCGCAATCATCATCGGCCTGCATCGACGTCGGGGTTGTTTCATTGTTATTGTTGTTCGTTCCAGAGTCGGGTTCGGTTTTCAGGACGCCTGTGTCTGCCATGTCACCTGATGTGTGCGAAAATCAGCTGCACTATCATCTGTTGTTCATCTGCAAAGCAAATCGAAAACAAAACCGCGTTATATTCAGCTGACACACTTCGAAATCATTTCGAGAGTAATATGTAGTGACCTATTTACTACTTTTTTGATGTACACACTCACACGAAGCGTACGATATTACTGGTTACGTTACATCACATCGTTGTTTGTTGTGTTTTTGTTGCGCGTTTGTTGCGAATTTATGTCGACACACTACACATTTCAATGCGTGTGGTATAAGGCGTAAAAAAAATTGCGACAATTTCGAGTAATTTATGAGTCCTTTCAGGACGCGAATATGTAATGTTTGATGTACTTACAAATATGATAGAGTGGGTTTCGCGAGACGTTTTGTGGTGGATTAGGGAGCAAACACGCAGCGTCGTCGCCCGCTACAAGTCGCGAACGAACGAGAGCACATCAGAAATTCTGAAATATTACGCGATTCGCATTGTTGGTCGCTGCGGCGGATTGCGCGACACATGGAGGCCACCGGAGGCGGTCTCCAACGATAAACTCGTCGCCCGACAGCCGACGACGACGTCGTACACGCGCTTAACAGACAGGCGGACAGGTATGCACGGTGCTAGCGTCCGGATGACAGGTACGTTCCTCGGTTCGTAGAGCGCTCCACGGCATCGGACAGGTAGAAAAAAAGTAACGTTACTTTTACACGCATACAACGCGGGGCACACACTTCTTCGCTTCGCTGAGCACTCAGCCACAAATGAAACGCCAAACACCTTCGCACAACCGCTCCCGAATCACACACGATCCATGTATACGCACTGTGAAAATACTTCTCAATTTTGCAGGTGTTTTTTTAAAGGCACACGCGCACGTTCAGCGACTACTGGTTAGTATTCGTATTTGTATCGAATGGAATCTAGTTGACAGCTGGCCCCCGCTTGTAGAATGTGGAAATATGTACGTAAGTGGAATTAGGTTACTTACGTGTGGTGTTGTTTTCGCAACGACGGCGATGCGCGAGCTGCTGCTGCTGCTGTTTGTTGGCTCTCTGGCGGTTGTTGCACGTTTGTCCTCTCCTCGACGCACCGACGGGCACAGCGACACTGGAAAGCGGCGCGCAACGAAAAAACACCTGTGCATCGCTTGACCGCTTTTCGGCCATTCCAGGTTTGACCTGCGGGGCCAAAGTGGGAACGCGATCGGCGAGAGGTGGGCGCCCGTCCTACCTGCACATCGTACACCTCGCCTCCCCGCTCTACGCGGTTCGTCCACAGGTAAACACAGTGCCTACCTGCGTCGATTGTCACCGCTAGCAAGCGAACGGGCCAGGTGGAAGGGAAACTTTAGGGATCATTAACGTGGACCCTTACTTCGAGTAACCCACCCCCCATCGTATCTACCTGGAATACCTAGAGATAATTACGGTTTTACAGTGGGCATTAAGTCATAAATCGGAATCCTCCTCGTAGAAACGTGGAAAGTTCGTGGAATCTTTTCTTAAAATCGGCTTTACAATTCCTACAAGTATCTTGGATTTCAAAGAAACTCTTTTCGAAGATTTACCAGAGAGTTTAAGTTTTTCAAAGTTGATGCTCTGCATAAGCGTTTGTTAACGTTTTGTCTTTGCGAATATTTGATCGTTTTGCTATCCAAATGATCAAATATTCGCAGTAATCTCTAGGAGTTGGGAGTGTATCAGGGTAAAGGTTATCGAATTTCTCTCGCATCTAGATGAGCTGATTTTTTAAAATTTCACGTATGCGGATGTGCCACTTGCACATTTTGTATAGCTCCGCAGGCAGCGTGGAATAATAAGGTCGTATACGACTGCTTGTTTTTTGTGGGTACATCTCTCCGTGTGCGACGCGACTGTGAGTTTTGTCGGTCGATTTCGACAGGATAGGGATACGTAGCGGTTTCTCGACAGCCGAATGAACTGTTATTGCGGTTAATTTCTCTCCTCACTACCGCTTCCAATACGTACTCAACCTCAACTTGGCTGCATGACGAGAAGTAGAACATTTCATTTCATTCTGCGCACATTTTTCAAAATAGTAGTATGACCTTAGTACCCTTTGTTCAAAATGGTACTAAACTTGGTACCATTTTACTAATATTCTAACAACTTTTTACAACCCCCCCCCCCTGTGGAGCCATCTTAACATAATATAAACTTGGAACATTGGATTTTTAAAGTAAGTAGATAACTGTGTCTCCGAGAAATCCACCTGCCATTGTATTACAAATCCGTTTATTGGCTCAATAAAATGTACACCGGTTACCGACGTAGCCCACTTTTTGCATTTTGGGACTGTTGCGATGGGTTTGCGTGCGTTGGGTGTGCATGATGTGCTCAATTCGCCTGCCTGTTCAATTACCTTGTCGCTGGTTTTCTGTTGAGACGCGGTGCGTCTTCACGGTTGTCCTCAATCTACCTGGAAACGAAAAGTGGGACGCCCGAGCGATTTGCGTCTCGCCATGCTGGGCGCCGTCGTTCCTTTCTTTCGCCTCTTCGGACGACGGTTTTGCTGGTGTTGCGCGATCGCGATCCGGCTGGCATTCAGGTTAGCCATCCGCACCGTCTGCACCATCAAACGCCTGCTGCTAATGCGCATTATTTCTATCTCCTCTTTCTGCTGGCGCTGGTGCGAAAGAAGTCGATGGCGAAGGCACGCAAATGGCACACTTTTGGTGTCCGGCGCGAAGTCGGTCGTCATCCCACTCCAATTTTCCACGGAGTTTCAACAAAGTCGTTTGTAATTCAGGTCAATGTGTGTTCTGAGTACGGATAGATAAAATATTTACAACAACCTGGTCTTAATCCGACTGTTCTAGTCACAGGAGTCAAAATGTATATTGAAATATGTATTTTATAATTGATTTGTGGTAAAACATTTTTTGCTAAAGTTTAAAAATGAAGCGCAGAATCTGTAGTGAACCTAAATGAACTTAAGATATTTTCTACCAGATGTAGGTATTGCCTCCGAATTTTCGTGAATTTATAATATTGTTTGTTTCTTAGATTGTATTTATTATATTTCCTCGTATATTTTAGACCTTTTTATATGGCTTTTATATGTTTTAAAAGAAATCATCGTTAAATGAATAATTTTAATTTTTGAAAATTGTCATATGCGACATCTATTGACATCTTATTGCGACATCTTATTGAAAAATTGATAAAGAAAACTATGTTATCGATATTAACGATTTCAGAAATTCACAACAAGGTGGCACTACCTATCTTAAAATAATTATAATTCAAAATCAAAAATTAATTTGAACTTTATGAAAAACGAAAGTTATAACAAAAATGGTTACAAACTTCACCATGAAATATATCTATATTTCAATAGGCTATTTCAATTCAAATTAATTTCATTCTCCTGGTAACTTACTAATTTTATATAACTGCGGGTAAACTGCTGTTTATAAATATTTTATAAAAAAAAGTCGCTTTAAATGTATTCATTAAATAATTGAATAGTCAGAATGTTAATTTATTTCGTTTTTACAGGTTTTGCATGCTTGTATTTTATAAATGGATGTAAATGTCGATTTGATTGATGAATCGAATTGAAATGAGGTTTTGATTTGACCGCGGGCTGCGACAAACTATTTATTGCGCACCCCCTGTACTCTATTACAGCTGTGACTAAAATTAGCGCGTGTACGGTTGTAAAACGCTCATAAAGTTTGAACGCAACTCAACAGAACATCGAATCGAAGTGCGTTGGATTTGAAATTACTTGGAAACGCAGCAAACGCCTGCATGCGCTGCAATGTACATAGCTTGAATACTAAAGAATAAGAATATTTTACGTTCAAACGAGTGCATTTTATTTTATAGTATTATTTAAGGAAATAATTGTTTAAAAAATCGTAGTATTGTGCACAAGAATGAAATAAAATTAAGATGAAATAACGTTGTGAGGGAGAATGCTTGGGAATTTCGAAAATTCAAAAATGAAATGAGGAAATGAAGCGTGAGAATGTTTGCCTTGTATATTTATCTCCTCTCAACATATCGCACGTGGAATTCCACCCGGAAATAGAGGCAGTCATCTCGTGACATGCCGGCACTCGCCTAATGAATGTGGAATAAAATGTGACCGGTTTTTGCTACTTTGCTACTGATGGAAGTGGAAGTATGGAAGTAAATCGGGTGGAAATGAAAATGTTTCGTCTTGGAAAAGCTCAAATGTCACACCATACCGCAAGGCGATACAGCGACAGCGCGCGACGAAGAGGAAGAAGCATCGAAGATGCCAGGTGTTTCAAGTTAACGACAAGTGCTTCCGTTTGCGTTCCAGTCATGCTTTTTCACATCTCGACGTTACTGATTTGAGAGACATTCACCAATTCGAAACAACGCGACGTGAAAATCCGAACCGACACAGCCTGACAGAGCGACGAGTATCATTTTCGTATATATATCGAGGCGGTTTCATGTTTGTCTTGATTTAACACCCGTAATTACATCCATAAACCACGTCGGCGACCCGACGTTAGATGAGAAAAATGTGTTCACCGAGAAAATGTGACAAACTAATGACGACTAGAAGGAAGTAGAGGAAACACCAAACATTCCAAGAAAGAATAATTACATCCTTTTCTCGGCGTGTTTTATAATTACACTTTTTTTCTGTTTATACATTGTAATAATACTTTTAAATTATACAAATTATACAGTTATGACAAAAGTTTAGACTGTAACCAAGATGCGCTCAACTTTAACATGTTTAATCCTTTTTCCGGTGGCTTCAGGCAAATTCGTAAGTTTTTAATTATAATCGCTGTATCTTCAAAAGGTATGTAAATTTTATGATGAGAATTTACGTGTAATGTCTTGTTTTAGTTGACTTCACCTAAATTATCATTTTAACGAAAATATGGGTGGGTTTTCAGGTGGATGAAATTGAAAAGTTACGCACGTTTTCCGTTTGCAAAACGTGCGAATCGCGTAAGCGGTGCACGAAATTGCATGCTGCAACTGCGTTGAAGCTTGATATAAATTGAAAATTTGATTACCTTTGCCACCATCATGTTGCATTACTCCACAAACGACGGTAAATAATTCAAAAACGTGCAAGTGTTGCGTTTAATTTAATTACTGCCGTAACTTACAGCTAAAATTACAGATATAAAAATACCCTCCGACTTCTTCGATACGTTTTCCCGCAATGAGTGCAGTTCATTCATAAGTAAACTTGGAAATAGATACTCTAGCGACTAGTTTGGGAGAATGACTGTATGAATGACTTTTGTTTTGGGTCCTTTTTCTTTGGCTTTGAACACGCGAGGATTTGAATGCTATTAGACATTTTGGACTGCGTGGATTTAAATTAAGCTAGCTAGAGTGCCATGCACTTCACGGTGTAGACAGCGTGATATTTCTATTTATAATTTTCTTAAAATTTTAAAGAAAATTATCTTATTCACAGGTTGTTTCTTTTTAATGTTTTAAATAATCTTGCTGTAGGCAGTATAGTCCTAGGGAAAGAGTATAGGCACAAGGAAAGAGTGGAGACGTATGAAAGAGTAAGGAAAGCAAAGAAACAAGTTCTCTTTGGATTCTATTTAAATAAACTCAATGTTTTCTTCAATGGAACTTGAATTGGCAGATTATCAAAAATTCTACAGCCGTCCTGCACGTTTCCATGAATGAAGGCCGAGGGATTACGGGCAATTACAAGATTGTTGGAATTCTTTTAAGGGCCTCAGGAGTTTATTGCGTCGAAAATGTCACGGGACTTAATAAATTGTTTACTGGGTATTTAATTCGTGCCTGGAATGGTTATATATCGTATTAGAATTTGATAAATGCAAAAAATAATTAGTCAGGCCACGTATCGAAGAATTTCAATAAATCTTTGTTGCGACTGCGATAAAGTTTTCCCAATATTCTATATACTAAATATCGTACCTGGAGAAGAGTGTTCGAAAAGTAAACATTTTTTTGTAACAGAAATAATAAAAAAATGAAGTAAATAATTTGCATTTTATTTATTACATTTATTTTGTCATACGTTTTCCGATAATCGTATAAATTTTAGCTAGGTACATACATTACACCTCTACCTCTATTGTTTAGAAAATGAACAAATTTTGCTTATGTAAATAGTTAGTATTGGTTTATCCAAATTTCAATCCAAAACCAACTTTAATTCTTTCCATGAGTTAAATCTTTAAATTTAAGTTCCAATTAAAGCAATTTAAGTATTCAATTCTCTAAATCTCTAAAAATATATCAGTTTATCGAAGGAAACAGTTTGCATTTAGATACAGTGATATTCTTGCATTTATATCGCACAAGTCTTCATCATTACGGCAAGATTAGAATAGTTATTTGCATTTAGTCACGTTGTACGTTTATCAAACACATAAGTATATTCCCAAGAGATTAATAAAGTCTAGATAAGCTTAGAGAAATGGTCCATTGGTTAAACTGTATTAATTATTAATATTTTACAAATTTGATTTTTGATTTTATCAAACATTCATTGTAAATTAATTTAATCGAACAATATCGAATAAAACTCTTTGAAACAAATACATCAATTTCGCAGTTTATATATAATTTCCAATTATTGATCATTTGCATTGTTTGCATTTTATGCCATGATGCATAATCGTGTTAATTAATTAAATTTATTTACGTCGCATTGCAGCATCGCAGCCTACGCTTTATTAATTAAAATAATTTGTTCAATTCAAATAGAGTAATAAAACTAGCGAGTAGATAAAATTTACAATTTTAACAACAATATTTTATTGAAATTGATATGAGAATTGATATCTGATCTTATGCAATATTCCAATGAAATGGTTTATTGTTAGTATTTAAGATAAATTGTTAAAATAACAATTCCGCCGCCGATTCGCTTCGATTAAAACATAATAAATAATTTGTTTATTAATAAATCACCTACAGTTTACTATACAAGTTTTACGCATATTATTTACAGTGTTTTGCTTACGATAAGGTAGTAATGGTCGATTTTGTTATAATATGTTTGCTTCTTTGTTGTTTGGGGCGCTGTTTGGGCAGCTTTTTAATGGCTGATAAAGCTCTAAATTAGTTGTGTGTGGCTGACGTAGAGATTATTGGGTGGTACAATGGTGGTTCGCGGTACAATGACAACATTAAACATCGATTGTGAGACGTCCAGCACGTGTCTTATGTTGTCTTGCCAATTGATGGCGATTCCTCGATGTACACGTTGCCCGTCTCCGTGTTGGGATCTTTTTCTTTGCGAACTGGAATTAAAAGAAGAATAAATGTTGGATTTCATAAATTGTTTCAGAACATAAGACATTTTTAACTTTATTTTACCTGAATAAACTTTTACGTTTTATAAAAATGAAAAAGAAGGATAAACAAATTACGTAAACATAACTCATTCTACTAGTTTAAGGGGACTGTCACAGCGGCGGCGTAGCCTCGCTTCGCTTCGTAGAACTTCGAATTTCGAGGCTCGTTGCGTTCACACAGCGAGCGCGCTTCGGCTTCTCATTTCAGTAGCACCCATCCGTCGGCATTGGTGCGCCCTCGTCTATACCTTTGATGGATTCATGACTTCTACACATGTTCAGATCAATTTTCGTTTTTTCTCCATTTCATCTTACCTACTTTTCGTTAGGGAATTTTCGTTAGGAACGATTGCGAAAGTTTGAGAAGCCCGACCAGAGTAATTAACCTGGCTTTAAGTAAACTAGCAACCCTAATTATCTCCTTTTAACTACATTCGTTAAGAGAGAGGGCTTCTATACCGCCCAAAGCCGAAGTCGCCGATGTGAACGACGCCTATGTCAATTTTATTACAATTTATGCAACCATAAATAGAGCTTCTTGTGTATTTAATTGCAGTTATTCCTAATTTCAGCACAGGATGGACAATTTCATGCATCGTTTCACCTTTACAAATAAATGCAATACTAATTTCAAATCAATTATTTATAACAAATTATCGTGAAATCTACAAATGAAATGACCTTTTCCACCGCTTAATTTGGATAAAATTATAATGCAAATTGCAAAACATTTGTCGATCCGTATCAAATTAAATCAAAATATTAAATCGAAAGAGTCTAAATGGTCAATTTGTGACAAAATGCCGGTGATCCGATAAAAACGTCCACAAACTTCTAATTACCTTGAATTAATTGCTCTAAATACATGCAACGATTTTTCAAGCTTTTGGCATCATGAATAGGTCCCATTGAAGGTTCGAGGACTTCACCCTTCTCTTGACTGTTGGCCGCCATCAGACTCAGACGTGCTGAAAGCTCTTCAACATCTGTAAAAACCAAACAAAGACATATATTTAAAAATATATACAATCTACAAATGATTTCATCAATAAAAACCTATATGATTTGAAACAATTTTAATTTTCAAAGGATACTTCTGAAAATGAGTGATGCATCCATTGTTGAAAAATGAAATTTTACAACGGTGTCCGTGTATATATGTACGAATGCCCTGTTAATTGAAATGTGCTAAAATAGCATCGAAAAGTAGAACGCACTCGTTTCGAAATGACGCAAAATATTCACGAGCGCACGCGTGTTGCATTTTTTTCCCTTGCATTTAGCTAAATATTTTGCGCAACTGAACATGAAACATCTTGACGGCCTGCATTAAAAATAGCTTTTATTGAAGCCTAGAGCTTTTGCGCACCTCGTATTTCACGCATCGACAGCAATACGAGGGAATTAAAAGGCGACGAGCGCCTGGCAAAAATTAAAAATGTGTAATTGAAGCGCATTTGCAGCATGTGTTAGTGCATGTATATGATTGTGTATGTGTATATATTGCCTGCTGCCGCCTGAAGGTTGTAATAACACTCAAACGATATTTATAGTGAGTTGGTGCTTTCGCGTAAACCTGACTGTCGTCGCGGGTATTTACCGATCTTTTTTCCTATCATCTGCAGCGACAAAAATACGCCGATTAAAAGTATTGATAGGTTTATTTGCTCTTTTCCTTTTCCCGGACGTGCGAGATTCGAGTTTGTTTTTCATACTTGCACTTGAAAAAACATCTCTAAAGATAGCCGGTAGTTTGTAAGGATATTATTATTATTTCGGGGCTTTTCCAGCGGATATTCCATGCGTAACTTTCTTAATTTTCTATTGCGCTGCCGCACCTTAATCCATTTTTGCGAGATGTGGAAATTTGGCACGCTAGAGTGGAGGCATTTATTCGCATTAAAGTTTTAATCCGTTGCCGGGATAAAAGATGGAATGTTGCTGACTCGTGTGCGCCAAGTTTCAGCACATGTTGGAAGAGATTATGTAGCGTTTTACGTTGATTTTCTGTCATTTCAGCGTATTTTGCACCGGCTGGAGGTGTTATTTTTATCAAGGGATTATATTTAATTGATATGGAGATATGAATTAAAATTTTAAACTGATAAAAAATTGCGTTGTGTTACCTTCTATGTTTCGCAACCGTAAAGAAGGATTGATTTAACCTTGGAGTTGAAGATGCGTAGTTAGGTTATCAATCAGAGTCGCTGATCTCCAAATTTTCATTCAATTCCGTCACGGACAATTAAGACCCTCCTTTAAACGTATGGAGTTTTGGGCTGTTATTCTACAATCGCATTTCGAAAGATAACCCTACCAATATTATACTCTTTTTGTAGTTCCTACTACGCTTTAATCAAAAAAAGACAAATAGAAGAGAAATCATTAATTCACTTGGCATCGGATTAATTCCAAACATTTATCACTTTCAATCCTCTCAAAGCGGTTTTTACCTTTACTTTTTGCGATTCATCTTCTGACACCGTTGCAAAAATAATTTAAGAAACAACTAAATTACGACCTGAATAGATTCGTCTCGACTGATTCATCTGATTTTGTTCTTCAGTTTGCACTTCCAACTTGTGTTGGAAATGAATAACATCTGATGCTGACAGTGCTGATATTTATACAACCGCGAAATACATATTCATGTAAGTTACAGGAGTTCGTAAATCGCAAGGTACATGCACGAGAGCGACGCGACGCTGTTGCGTACAGCGCGAAGACTGGGGAGAGTATGTGCGGAAAGATGTGAAGATGTTTCGTGTCTGGTTTCGGTAGCACATTCAAAACATTCGCACATCGTTCGCCATCAACCGAAAACACAACACAGCTGGGCGTTTTGAAAGGCGACGAACAACAAACGCTGTGCGCGAAGACAACAAAAGCTCCATATGCATTGCAAATATTGTTACATATGATTATGATAATGAATTTCAGGAGTTTCAGGAGGAAGGACGATAGTATTCATTTTTATTTGCTTTTATTTTCTTGTTAGTACAGTGAAGTATATTTTATGGACTCTTTTTTATATAATATAAACGTTATTCGCCTTAACACACAAATCATTTATTTAGTAGATTTCAAAGCCTTTAATGATATACACTTTTTCCCAATACTCCCATTCAGTCCTTTATAATATATAAATAATAACAAAAATACCGACAAAAACGAACTACATCTCATAAATAAAAATAATTAAATAAATATAAATATAACAAATACCTAAATGTTCAATCCAAGCTAAGTCATTTCATCCATCCTGTCCATCCATCGTCTCATACTCTTCTTCTCTTCATTGATACGTCTTATCATATCCAACCGCTCCCCTTTTCACTCAGTAATCTGCTCAACCTAATTTCCAAATTTTCAAATCCGCTGATCAATTCAAAACCGAGGTGTTGATAAACGTTGCAACTTTGCCCTTAGGTACACCCATTAATATATTTCATTACAACTATAATTTTCAAAATAAATTCATTGGAATTGATACAGAGATCCCAAAAAAATCAAGACCGTAGTTTTGCCTGTCATGAGTTTATAACAAACAAAAACCCATTTCTTTAACAAAGTTAAGTACATTTCAACAAATCGCAGTATTGCATACTTCAATTAAAGTGGTTCAGGGCCGTCGACTTATCAAGTTAACGCCAAACAAAACGAAATAAAACCCGATGTCATCACGACAATCACGAATCACTCGGCTTGCCATGACAACAAAAACATGTAAATTGTACCAATTGCAAAGAAACTTGAAAACTTTAATTTCATGCTTATTCAAACTCTACGATGTTCGAGTTGAAATTCTCGGTTGTCGAGCACTGAACGAAAAAATAAGATTATAATCTTAACTGTATTTGACAGTCGACTTTTGAATTAATTCCAGTGATACATCATGCAAACAGCGCAACGCGACGTTTCGTGAATGTAGAATGTACAATCACGTCTTGGAATTAATCCATGCGATAAAGTATAACCGAATGATATGGTTTGATAATAGACTAAAAGACGTGATTAAAATTATAGCAGTTTTTTTAATCAAGGAAATGATAAATGTACTTAAGTAACAAAAATGAAATGAAAAATCCAACTCTACGATTGAACTGATAAACTGGAATATTGAAACATGGTAAACAAATTTAATCTATGGGAAATCGTAATAGCAGGTGAACTGCGAGGAAACTCAATTAGAATGTCGAGAGGAAATGTTTGAGTCATTTCCGCGACGTTCGGAAAATCGCAGATTTCGTTTAGTGGGTTCGTATTTCCACTTGGGGTCGGTTGGGAATACTGATGTGTAGAAAATATGTTGTTTAAACACAATTATTTTCGTTTGAGTTTAAAAAATCGCAATCTGGATTTTTAAATGATTGAATATGATATTTTATATCTGCCAAAGAGAAAACGAAATATGTTTTTATGTATGTATTTTTGGTTGTTAAATTTGCTTGCAAAATTTAAACAAATTTCGGACATATAAACAGTAGATGTAAAGGAGAAGAAGCACTAATAAAAAATCCAAGATTTTTTACTAACTTCCGGTTTGTGGTTCTATTCTCTGTATATATTTTAAATGACTTGAATTTCGGATAATTAAGGCACCTCCTTATCGGGATCCGATTAAGAGAATACCTCTGTAAATAAATCTTTTAACACAATTAATTCAAAGAGAACATATGATATCACCAAACGGGCCCGAAATATTATATTTTCACAAATAGAATTGTGGAATTTATTTGTACCACAATATATGTAACAAAAGAAGATATAGAAATGAAGGAGATTAGCGTGGAGATCCTGGGAGGCAGCAGGCGGAGGTGAATGGCTGTCGTCGGGGCACGTCGTGGATGACGTCGGGGTCGCAGATGACGAAAGCTAGTGGCGAAATCACTGGTGGCGACTGCTCTCGTCGGAGTAGTCGGTGGACTGTCGGTGACGGCGGACACTCTGATGGCAGCAGCTGGTGTCGTGCTCACTATTGGTGAACTACGGTGTCGAACTGACTCGGACTGACTGACTGAAGATGGTGACGAAATGTCGAATATATATATGCAGGTGAAAATGTTGACGCGACGCGATTAAGGTTTGTTGATGCGGATGATGGTTGAGGTTTGTCGATGTTTATTCTTGTTTGTGCGGCAATGGATTGACCGCCACAGAATTTAAATTCTCCATAATTTATAGCCATAACTCCACCAAAAATTTCAGCAAATTAGCCATGTGGACATGTTCGCACTTAAACATATCAACTCAAAACAACTCCAACAACTTTAAATTTATATGAAAAACACACATGCAATCGTCGAAAAACACGTACGCCATCTGCATGTTTCGCACACCGACACAAATTTCTCGCACGAATATACACCGAAAGTATAAAGCTGTTGATTTATTAAATGTCATCATAAATCCAAGTGTAATTTATGCCCTCTGATTTATTCGCCGATGCGTGCGATGCGCGGCACTCATTAAAAAACTGGCAGCGAATAATTAGCTCTTTAAAGCGCAACTTTATTTGAGGCGTTCATTCATTTATTTTCGAAATGGCGAAATGAGTGCAGAAGCATGTCGTGCGTTTTTGATTGAACGCTGTGCAGCGAGCCAGGTCGTCGCGTCGGCGTCGTCGGGGTAGGGTACGTACGACCGAGGGTAATTCACTTACTTAGATTTCAAATTGCATCCCATCGCATTCGCTTTTAATTTTAGTTCTTTGCTTTGCACGGCGAGTGATTCTGCCTTGTCATATTAGCGCTTCGTGTTTTTGCGCTTTTACGTTGCGCTTGCGTTCCAGGAAAGATGAAAGATATACGCGACCATCAGGCATATGCAGTACGAGATTGTATATGTGTGGTTGCGGTGGGTGCATTTACATTTTTTTCAATGTTGCTTGGCATATGTGCTTCTTACAGTTAGTCTAGTTAAATAAGCAAGAATTTTTATATATGAGAGTGAGAGCAAAAATGATGTCTGCAACCGGGTAATTTTTTTTTAATTAGCTTTTATAGTACTAGTTTGCAGCACTAGCTTTTTTTGAACAAAAAAGAAATTCGTAACATAATTAATTAAAACAGAAAATATTAAGTCTCCTACCAGACGAAATGACATGAATTAAATTCGTATATCGAGTTTTGATTGGAATAGAATCTATTTACGAGCTTTGTACGAAAAGTAAAGTTCTCATAACTTTTGCGACTAGAAAACATTGTTTATTGTTATTAATTAATATATCGTGGAAAATTTAGTCCGAGAACTTTCTAAACACATTCACGAAGTATCCCTCAACATAATTGAAAGGACAACACTTCTGGAGACTTCTTCACTTAAGAATATAAAAATTGGGACAGCATCTTCACTAGTCACAAGGAAAGGAAATTATGTCGACCCTTTGTATTTACCTAATATACAAAGGGTTTATATGCGTTTCAACAATGTCTAAATTAATAACAATAAACACTGTTTTCTATTAGTAAAAATTATTGGAACTATACTTTTCGTATGTTTTGGGGCTACGGAGAGGGCAATATTGTGAAGGGGAAATGCCAATAAAGGACACCTTGAAGATAAATCATAAACGGATGTGTATATTGTAACCTTGTATATTAAAGGCCCTTTTTTCGTTCATCTTGTACATGCTCATGTTGCGTGTGCCACGGCAACTACTGATGCTTTTCGCTGCGAGTCTCTACTTGCGTATTGCACGTGGCAGCTATTTATAGCAGCAGAAGGCGCACGTTTTGCTATTGCACGTTCCGTTCGTCGCGCATCTTCTGTCGTTTACCACCAGTTCGTTATATTTCACTGGTGGGCGTTTAATTTGTCTTTACCGCACCCGCCAAAAAGTTGTCCGACTATTAATAATGCGAGAGAGCAAGCGAGAGCACGCCGGTGATGTCGATTTGATTCGGATGCCCACCCGATGCCAATGCGACCGGGTTGAGTTGAGCGATACTCTCTCCTGTCGTTGTCTGCGGATGAACGGATGCTGTGGAAACTGCGACTTTGACGCACGAAGCGAACGTGCTCTGCGTGTGCGATTCCATCCGAATGGTGTAAATATGAAAATATGTGCGGATTGCATTAATATTCGACGCTTTTACAGATTGCACACGTGTGGGAAAGGCATGCGAGGGTGGAGCGGGAAAGGAGAGGCACATCAAAGCCGTGGCGTGTGCTCGAGAAAGTGGTTTTATAGAGTAAGTTATTGAAAATGGGGAGGTGAAGAAAATGGAGGCAGATGGCAGAAAAAGTGGGAAAATAAAATTGATATATTCATCTTTTGAGACAGTTTTTAAGGAGATTTTCGAATTTTATGTAGATTCTTTCTATGAAACTTTATCTTATCATCTATTATTTCGGGTTTCGTTAAGTTATTTTTTCTGGTTTTGAAGCACCATTTCTAAGATTTAAAATTTCTTTTGCATTATAGTAATTGCAATTTATAAATAGCCTAAATATCTGTGTAATATTTTTACAATTCTTAATTTTTTGAAAAAAAAAAAACGTATAACAAATAAAATACTGAACAGGAAATTAAAAAAGCGTAATACTAAATCTCAAAATGAACTTCACATTGTGATAAATATATCACGAAGAAGAATATATCACGATGTCGGCCAATACAAAACGAAATCACTAATGATGGGGTAATTAATCATGCGTTTGATGGCGATAGTCTGTACACCCGTGCCGTGCCACACGTCAATTTCGCAATGCATTGATTCCAACCACTCGCACGTGTCCACATCAAACACATGAAGTACGCCACAAAGTAAACCTCTAACTCTGAATTTTCCCCTTGAACATTTTCTACAACTCCCAAAGGCCAAAAAATGACTAAAATATGAGAGAAACATCTAGAAACACAAAAAAAATCGGCAAATGATAATCATAATACAACCCAAGCTTATTACCGTCTTTCACAGGGATTATTATACGTCAGTCGACATTATCCAGTCGTGAACCGATGAAACCCGTCCATTTAGGCACATGCTCCACATTCACAACGCCATCCATGTCAACATCCAACCTTCAGACACATGGCACGTGCCGCTTTCAGTTTCACTCGTGTTATAACTATGGTTTCGCGTTTCATAGTCACACCTTCTCCTTCCATCATTCAATCATTCTATCCTACCAACCTTCTAGCCGTCTCTGCTAGAACGGAGCTAACTTGATGAAAAACACAACTCGCAGAGCAAGACAGGATTAGACATTACTATAAGACCGTAAAACATTCAGCTGTCACGTGACGCCATCTTGTTTTTGCAGCCCTTGCATCGGATGAGATAATCTGCAGTTTCTACGACTGTTGTTTGTGAGTCTTAAGATTCGCATGCATTTAAGATTTGCGCTCAGTTTCACGATGCTTAAGCCTAGCTAGAGCTAGGTGATTGTCTGGTTTTGCATATGCAAACATTTAAATCCGTGGTTTCACGGGTTTCACGGCGCGGTGTTGATAAGGCGCAGAATTGACAGACGCGGATTTCACTCGTGAATGCTTGACTAAATATGATGTATGCTTTTTCGGGTAATTTTAATGTTTTAGAAAAGAATATATACTAATTATTTCGACTTAAAGCTACATAAAGACGAATTGGGAGATAACTTAAATTTGGTTACGTTTTACTTGCTTGAATGACTTCAATTTAAAGTTGCATTAGGATTGTTTAAGTTCAGCTTCAGTTAGGGTAATTTAGAAGATATTCAACGGTTTAGATGGGCCTATTATTCCAATTGGTCACATATTATCCGCTCGCTTGGCATGCTAGCGCGAAACTTGAAGCTTGCCAAGCGAATAACCCTTCAACGTGCTGATAAGACGCAGAATTGACAGATGCAGATTCCACTCGTGAATGCTTGAGTAAATATGATATATGCTTTTTCGGGCAATTTTAATGTTTTATAAATGAATATATATTAATTATTTCGACTTAAAGCTACATTAAGACGAATTGAGAGATAACTTAAATTTTGTTACGTTTTTCTTGCTTCAATAAATGACTTCAAGTTAAAGTTGTGTTAGGATTGTTTAAGTTCAGCTTCAGTTACTTCAGTCAGGGTAAGTTAGAAGATATTCAACGATTTAGATGGGTTGATTATGCCAATTGGTTATATACTATCCGCTCGCTTGTGCTAGTACGATTTTAGAGACCGGTACACTGATTGTGTCTTAATTGGTAGCTGTACATGATTGAGAAGGATAATCCCCCACAAACCGACACCTAAATTGAAAGAAGACAATGACTGCTGAGAATAAGCGAGTTATGTCGCCCTGTTACGAATACCCGAGTTTGAATCCGAAACTTAGGGTTGGACGTTTCTTGAATTACTGTTCCATTACCAGTTATCAATTGCCTAATCACAATCACAAGTGTAAACAATCTACTCAATAAACAAACAAACAAATAAGCCTCTACACAATTATAGATAACAAATTAGATTCTCGTAATCGTAAACAACGATAACGCTCATTATGAACACGTGTAATACGTAATTTGTAAACCTTGTTATACCAATGTTATACCGTTATATCGTTGTACCACAGCGCTGTACGTCTATACCCGAGGGATACAATTATTGCTAAAATTATGCCCGTTGTGTTTTATCGTATCGCACACGCACAGAAATTGGCATCATTTAACGATCGTTTGTATTTTCTCCATCGTTTCCCGATATTTCCTGGACTCTGCACTCTCTCTACTTGTGCATGTTAATAATGCATGCGGAAAAAATCTCCGACCGAATGCAATGAATAACATTAATCGTACCGACATATATGAATTGTTCGTGTGCAATACAAATCGATGTACCATACACCGTGCTATTAATTAGCATTAATTAGCAATGAATAACACCAGCAACTCACGACTCGGTCGTAATTATTAGTTGTGCAACGTACAGGGATTGCAGAATTGTAATTACAGAGTATTTGTTATGCGAATTGCGATAAAATCGCAAGGACATATTTTGTCATTTTATTAATCGTTTTTTTTTGCAATTGCAGGTTGATTTATGATTTGACATAAATTAATTTGTTATGAGGTCATTATTATAATATTAATAATTTTGTAATAATTAAATTGTAATACTTATAGTTCGGCGAAGTTTTTTTTATGTATTGGTCCTTGGAACCGGATTATCATCCTCTTCTTACTAATCTAATTATGACCCCTTACGTTTCTAACCAGTATTTGTCCAAGTAATCTCGTTTTTAAAAGCTGGTCACAATCCGGTTCGAAGGACCAGTCTCAAAACAAAATCCTTCTAGTCCTTTTTGGGTTGTTAACTTATGTAAAATATTCCTATAATTCTTCATAATTCAACATTTTAGAAGGATATTTTGACATGTACCTAACTCGACATAGTTATTCCATAATGTTGCCCAGTACATTGTAATGATTTATCGTTGATTACGTCGATAATCTGAGCGTGATGGATTATTCAAATTGGTGTTTTGCGGGTGCAACGTAACGCGTTATTGATGACACGCTTATTTGCTCATTACTCATTGGCAACGATGCGCCGCATGCACAGTTTGCCATTAAAAAGCTACGAGACGATCCGCGCCCGATTTAATCAACTTTCATATCAAACCCGACCAACATCAATCTTTCGATATTTGAAATTTATTCATATCACCATAGGCGTCATATCTTTTCGCCCTCCTTAATAGCAGGTTGTTTACACTGCTAATTAGGACGAATGAAAACGCATCAATCTCTCTCGGGAGGAGAGGATTTAAAACGCAGCCGGTGATTTGTTGTTTGTCATTGTGATTGTAGCGTTGACGTTGTTGCGTTTGACATTTCAGTCGGATTGGAATAAATGAAAACAAATGTTTGCCAAATCAGCGTCGAGATGAGCGTAGCTCAGCGATGCCCCGAGGTGCGCTGTATGAGTATTGCGTTATTTATGTGCGTTCCGACACAAATTGCATCGCAAATGTTACTAGGTTGACATGGATATCGTTTTAGATAGATAAATTTAGAAATAAGTAGAGAAAGCTGTAATGAATATTAATTATGGCCCTGCTAGTTTTTTAAATATTGGTCCTTCGAACCCGATTGTGACTAGATATAATAGTAGAAAAAATCTTGATTACTCGAACAAATGTTGATAAAAATGTCATCAAACCTCATTGAGTAGAGCTTCGCGAACTTACAACTCACGAGGATATCATTAATAATTGATACAGATTTCCCTACTTATGTGCAAATTTAACCGTTAATGTTCTAACGCGCATTTACATAAATGGAGCATTGTCTACTCGCAATCCGGTTCGAAAGACTAATATCAGGAAAGAAAGTTAATAGTACTGAATGGAGCAATTTAAATAATTGAAAGTTGAGAGTATTAACATTCACGTAGTACTACACTGAGGGTAAAATTAAACTGAGTAATGAAATTAAAAAACTACTACTCTAGTACTAGAAGTCTACTCGAAAAACTAGATTTTCATATTTCAAAATACGTCAGTTGCAGAATAAATTGCATCCAATTGAGAATGTTATCTCTGTGATATGTTATCTGAATGTAGGAAGGTGAAATGATGAAATTCCAACTGAAACGTGTGTTTTGAGGAGTGAAAAGATTCATGCCGACTTTGTCAAAAACGGCTATGAATTTTAAATGAATGAATTTAATTTAATTGTTAATTGATTGTAAATATTAGAAGATCCTTTTATTAGGATCATTTTAAGTGTAAAATTGAGGAGCTCCACTCTAGGAGCTTTACTGAGCGTTCACCATCATATGTCTGATTATACATATTCGGGGTTTTGTGCTACACTAAAATTGCGAAGCTTTATCCAAAGAGCATTAATGTCCGGGTTCTTCAGCAGGGTAACAAGGTACAGTAACACATTTAAATATGGCACGATAATCTTTCGAAAAGCGTACTTAGTAAAGAGATTCAAATTGATTTTAACTTAAATATACATATTTTAAGAAGCACTAAAGCAAATATTTTACTAGACTAAACTGAAAGAATAAACTTTAAACTGATAAAATCTTAAAATAGTTACTATAAATTATAATTCTAATCAGGCAATAATAAAGCTAGCGTGATCCATTAGATTAACCTATTGTTTGCGCTCACGCGTCTTAACGAAATTAATACCCCGCGAGTTGTAAGTTCTCGGGGCCTTGGTTAGAGGCTTTACTGACTTAACCTGCACAGTAAGTCCAACACGCCGGCAATACTCGGCAACAACACACAAATAACACAACACAAGATATGAAGAGAGAATGGTGTAAATAATGCGACTTACTTCTTCAAATGCTGGGTAAAAAGTGATTTTATTTTAAGTTCTCTTGGTGGACAAAGCACATAAAATGCGAGCTTACAAGGGTTGGGGTAACCGCCCTGGCGCATGCGCCGCTTAAACGGTGCTGCCAACATTAAAATACATTTAGGGTGCAAAAGTCCTATATTAAAAATTCAAAACCATAAATTTTGTATCTCCCATTCATCCGTCACTTCTGCAAGCTCCTTTCCCTACCGATAACCAACAAGAACAACAGTAAATCCTTCATTTCTTCATTCCTTCATACCTTGAGGCAACAAAATTCTATTCTCACAACATTCTCTCTACAGGAGAGAAGGTTTCCCAAACCCCCGCTGAGAGTCTCAGTAGAGCTTCCTCCTACTTTCGCCCCTTACTCTCTCTCTCTCTCTCTCGCTCTCTCTCTCTCTCTCTCTCTCTCTCGCTCTCTCTCTCTCTCTGGCTCTGCTTCACATTCTTCCAAGATGTAAGAAAAATAAAGAACACCAACATAAATTGCTATCAAATAAGGACAAGCAGCTTTAATGCAACAGCCCAGCCGCAGGAAAAGTACAAAATGCTAAGTGTTAATTAAATTTCATTCGGACAGGTAAATTGATAGGTATCATGATTTATTACGAAAGGACGCCCAGCAGCGTGTAATGTTCAGAGCAGTGGAAGCGAAAAACTTGCTCCGTTGCTGTTCCGAAAATCTTTTCCCTTTCCAAATGCTAATGCCGATGCTAATGTGAATGTTAATACGCTTACTTGTTTCGCACTTCTTCGCAGTTGGCGTTTCGCACAACCGAAATTTTCCTGCTGGTTCTACTGTTCTGGTATCATTAATAATTAATTGTAATAAATTCGAGTTTGCTTCATTTTCATATTTTATCTTTTTTTCTCTTTTTCCTTTTTTTCAGACTTACTAAAACTACTTAATAATTTTGCAAATAGTGTAATTTTTTGTAGTTTTTCTTTTAAAAAAAATGGACGATAAATTTGATTATAATGAGTATAAGTTGTGGAAAATGAATATACAGAATAAAAGAAGTTGAAGAACATCAATGAGTGATTTCTCTCCCAAAATGTGAAAGTTTTTCTTTGCCAAAAGTTTGAAGTATAATTCTCATTTTCATTTCTATTTTTCTAATTTTTATGTTGTAATTTGCCACAGCTTTTTCCACTTTTCTCCCTTTTTTCAATCGTTTTTTTTTCTTGGGGTTTTCTCCTAATTTAAAAGTAATTTTACTTTCAAATCATCTAATACTATGAGCGCATTCCATGCCGCTTATCTGGAGCTGGAAATCATTTTCCACCGTGTTGTTTTCTCTCTCTGCGTCGTGTTTCAGCGAACGTCTATAAAAATGCACAGCTCTGCGGTCGAAGGCAATGCATGGAATAATTTGTCGTGAAACATGCACACAACACTCGGCGCGTTCATAAAGTATGAAATATTTGCCGCCGGTGCAGTGCACTACCACTACCATAAGCCATACCACTGCCGCCATTCCCTACGGGCGGGTTCGGGACGTAGCAGGCGGCCACGGCCGGGATTTACGTAAATTTGACAGAAATAAACATCAAACGATCGGTGGCCGACCAGCGATCGAAACCAGCTGAAAAGCTAAAGCGCCAATGTGCGACGGGGTCTTTACAGATTTGAAACAACATCGGAATAGACGAATGAATAGTTACTTAGATACATTTCGTTTTCTTCTTTTCAAATCTTGATGTCTTAACTTTTGATGCTTAACTACGTGTAGATACAAGACAGTATAATAGAATGTAGATTTTTATACACTCATAAACAATTCTGCAAACTTGCCTCAACCCACACAATTCTATACTCACACCTCTATACACATCTCTTCACACACATACACACATACACACAGACACACATACACCCCTACACGCATACACACCTACACGCATACACACCTACACACTTACACACATACACACCTACACACAGACACACATTCACACATACACACATACATACATAAACATATACACACATACATACATACATACACACATACACATACATATATACACATGTACACACATACACACATACACATATACACACATACACACACACATACACACATACACACATACACAACATCTCTACTCAGGTGCGCACACACATAATCCCCTCCCACACACAAAGCCAATTTCACAAATACGCAACACTACACCACTACACATATACCCACAAATACACATACATAAACGCACATACACACACAGCACCACACATACGCAACACTACACTCATTTACTTTACTTTACACATTCACCCACAACTCCACAACATACAACTTTACACGAAATTACACAATACATACATACACGCATTCTCTTTCTCTCTCTCTCTCTGACACACACACACACACACACACACACATTTCTACATATACACAACTCTATACACAAGAAACCCTACACTCTACACATCTCTACACACTCAACATACCAAATGCTCATCTACCCACATTCTACAAGAATATTTCTACATACGCATACAAGCGGCAGTCAACCATATTAAAAATAAAATATATAAACATAACAATATATGTAAGATGTCAAAATATTCCTTATCACAAATTTTTACAAAAACATATACTATGGTTATGAATATTATGGCAACCCTGCTATTCAAATACTACATATATTTCTCCACCTGACATATAGAAAAGCAAATAAAATACGAAGAATAATGTTCGATAAGATAAAACACGCTGAAATGCGCTCGTGCCAAAACCGCCGACAACACGAATTCGATATATTATATCCCTTTTCCATAACCACCACAGCATAACCATTGGGGCTTTTACACTCACATGTCACGCGCGTGTAGAATAAAACGAATGTTAAAAGGTGCTACATGTAGAATGCCTCACATATCGCTTCACCAAATTCGTGACGGCATACGAGTAGTACATGTGCATGCAATGTCAAAAAGTTGAAAAAGTATTGGGTGGAAAATTGAAGCTTTCGCGTTCGCTGATCGGCGTCAAAAACAATGCGCGAACTTCCGACAGCAATGGTATTTGATCAAATCGAAATTGTTTACCACAATCACAACTCAGCCCGCAACTCGTCGATTTTAAATCAGTTAAACAGTTATTTTCTGCCTTTGGGATTCTTTTCTCTCGATTTCACTCAGATGTAATATAAAATGTAATGAAATCGATAGCAATGCGAAAAATGTTCAAAAGCACTCAACGCTCAACGCTACGCAATATCGAATGTAATTCATTGCTATTCAACATTGTTCTTGATAACCCGTAGTTCTATTTAATAATCAAACGTTTTTTATATTTTTTATCAATCCTTTATTAATTAAACCTTTGTTAAGAGGATCGGGTACCACGGTACCACGTAGCGGCAAAATGCGGAACTAAAACTCGAAATTCAAACTTTGTTCTAAATTTTTTTCTAATCTGCGTGTTACAGAATGCCCATCATTATACGGATCGATTCCTCATTAAATATAGTTTGTTTTAATATGCACATTTACGCCTAAATGTTGGGTAATTATTGAGATATTTTTTTTGTAAAAAAGTCTTTTCCGAGTTTTAGGTTTTTATTATTTTTTTTCTTTCCCGTATTACTAGGATTATAAACCATGCACCAATCGATTCAGCGTGAAAATATCTTCAAACTCCTGGGGCAGTTTTTCATTTGATTACTTAGAACCGATATTATAACTCATGAAAGTTGAGTTTAATATCATCGATGATTTCACTGACAACTTTCATGAGTCATAATATCGGTTCTAAGTAATCAAATGAAAAACTGTCCCAGGTTTGAAGATATTTGCACGTTGAATCGATTAGTGCATGATTTATAATCGTAACAATACGAGAAATATGAAAAAAATGAAAAACCTAAAACTCGTCATTTCTCGGAAAAGACGTTTTTTACACGATAAATATCTCAATAATTATCCAACATTTATGCATAAATGAACATATCAAAACAAACTTTATTTAATCAGGAATCGATCCGTATAAGAATGAGTATTCTGTAACATGCAGATTAGAAAATATTTTAGAACAAAGTTTAATTTCTCGTTTTAGTTCCGCATTTTGCCGCTACGTGTCACCGGTCGGACCCGGTCCTCTTAATCAATATTTTATTAATCAATCTGAACAACCAGATCAAAATTAAAGACGCTAGAGTGTACGCAGCTGAGCATTTCAAAAAGCCGAGGCGATATAAATATGAATCATGCTTTTTCGATCAGGTAAACGTGTTTCTCCTTTAAGTCGAGTTATAAATAATTTTTACTACTTTGAAATAAATTAGTAAATACTAGCATATGTATTTAGCAACTATATAACTCTAAATTAGCAGTAGGTGGCGTTGTTTCGTCCAGATGGCGCTATTCGTTATAATGCACTACGTGCTATGCACGCCGATGTGTCTCGGTCGACTATACTGCACGTATACGATATTAAGTAAATTAATGCAACTAAAGTAGGTCATAATTATGAAAATGACTTGCTCGCCAAACGACTTGCAGCGGGGGCGTGCGCTCACGCTCTTTGCGGCATGCGGGAATACCTACTTAATTAAATTATCGAAAGTTTACGTTAATTACGCGCCCGTTCGGTCACGATACTTGCGATAGAATCTAATTACTTTAGTATCGAAAGTCCTAAGATGATGCTAAGCTATTGATAGTCCTCATTAAACTAACATTGATTATTTTACTCAAAGTTGTTGATATTCTCAAAGCATAAGTTAACTGAATATTTTGTTAAGTAAACCAATAAATTCGTCTAAACAATTATGAATAGATAAATTTATTCAAATCGTTAATAAATCATCAAATAAATTGCGAATATTTTAACCATTCATGAATTTCTAAGCGCGCATGTAATATCCATGGCAATAGTTTTGATCGTTAGTAAGCCAGTGGCGCACATCCTTGCATATCCTTACTCGGACGCCAGCCAAACACAACAGGGTCGACTGCTTCATCGCCGGTTGCCGCGCCGCCACCGCCGCCGGCAACAACAAGAGCGCGAAATGTGTAATATTCGACGCGCAAGCTAGATGATGATTATGTACGCGCATTGGCCCGCCACGGCAAGCAAATAGTTGTTGGTTGGCGTGTGCGCGTATAAATAACTCACAACTTTCGAGTGCAACTCGCCCCGACCAACCAACTAGGACTAAATTTAAAGTTTTCCTATTTTCGGATTGATTTAATGGCGAGCCATTTTCACACTTGGGCGTGCGGATGGAAAAACCTCGATAATCATTCAATGATTCGATATTTTTAAATTTTAATTGTACATTTACTTTTATTAAAAAAAATATACAAAAATGCCTACTGTTAATTTTGAATAAGGTTTTGTAAGGAAAAAATCGTATGTTCCAAAGAGATTATGTTATATTGGAATAGGTTAAATTAGGTTAAGTTAGATTGGAGTAGGTTAGGTTAAGTTGGAGAAGATTTGACTAGGTTCGGTTAGGTTAGGTTTGGTTAAATGTTGTATATGTTGGATTAGGTTAGGTTGTATTAGGTTGAACTGGGTTAGGTTGGATTAGGTTGATCCAGATTAGGTTAGGTTAGAAAACGTTAGATTCGATTAGAAAAAAGTTTGGTCAGCTTAGGTGGGGTTAGGCTGGATTACATTGAATTTAGAGTTGGTATATGTTGACTTGCGTTATTTAGATTATATTAGTTGCACTTGAATTATGCTTAATTAGGTTAGGTTACAATTTTTCAAAGAATCACAATTTTGGTCAAACTAAAAAGCAATAAATTCTACACTTTCCCAGCAGTAGAAATAGATTTATCAACATATTTTCCACATTTTTTACTTCCCTTTTACCTACTTATCCCTTTTTGGCATCTAAGCTTGTAGACTAACAAGAATCGGCTAAAATCGGCTAAAATATTATGTAAATCCACATGTAAACAACTTTTAAATCCACATATTTCAATTGTAAATATTATTTCTCATATACTTCTAATTGTCGATATTACATGCAATTTCAAATAAAAAAAAGTTTCTTTTGAAGAGAAAATAGAAAGGTCATATTATTGGTTAAGCCAATGCCTTAGATTTCCCAAAGTAAAGAACGAGTGCGAGTGGTAATCATTTCGACACGCGCGCACACACCGCGCAGCCTACGCTCCATTAAGTAAATTGTATCTGTGCGCAGCGATTTTCCGCTGCTTGTTGCATTTTCTTCGAATCTTCCTCGATGCCGATAACCCCGTTTTCCCATAATGTTTTTCTCCGATTAAGTTTTCGGGTCCCATGTGCAGTTGTCGCTACAGCTTCGTTCGAATCACTACCTTTTTTTATTCCACTGAATTTCGCCTAGTAATTTCTTGCAATTGCAGTAATGGTCCTAGTTTTCCTACAAGGGACACATTTCTGTACAAATATGTTTTCCCAGAACGTTTAACAATTGTAGTATATTTTCGGATTTAGTAGTGTAGTAGTTAGTGGCTATTCCTGTGTCAATTCCAAACTTCTTTACGGAATTGAAACTCCCAAACGTAGGTAAACTAGGCAACTTCATACACCTGAGGGTCATGTGTCTTACAGGGAGAGTATCTCAATTATCCGTCTCGGAGTTAAATGAAAATTTAAAAATTTGTTATACATATATTGAAATATATTTTTTTTAACTTTAACACAGGTACTTTATGTTTTATTCCTACAAAACTAATAAATTTCATTTGACTTTCTCCCATCAACAATGTTTTGTCTGTGTGACATTCGTACATTGTATTTATATTAAGATTTTATGTGAAATTTTATGTTAAAAGATAGACAAATAACCGATGTTTATGACCAAACCAACTTTGTGGCGTCAAAAAGTTGTGCAAACCGAGCCAAACAAGTGAACAAACACATTTAACGATTTCCCCGAAGGCCCAATGCAAATATGAATAGCAATTTAAACAAATCCGTTAATACGCCGTCGTGTTTACCCAACTTATCGTTAATACCCGCGCGAAGGATGAGTAAAAGTCATAAACGCAGGCGCAGATTGTGCAATCCAGTCGTTGGTTGGCGATTTATTGTTATGCAATCCGATGCACATGAACATCGAGTAGCTGGCCGACATCGGCATGGATATTATACGGCTATCTGCAGTTTCTAGTTGCTACCTGCACGCACTGCTACGCAATTCAAACGAATGTGGAACACTAGCAACAAGTAACGCTCCTTCCAATTGTTACTAGTCGGATCGACAGTTTGTAATTCCAGCACAATGCTATCTACAAAGTTTACTTTGTAAGGAATTAGTATATTTTATGTTAAGAGGAAAAAGAATAGTTAACTATTTTTCATAACGTTTTTAATACCATTACACTTTTCAAATATTTAGGAGCAATATGTCTTTAAAAGGATATGCAACATAATCACCAACAATTTGACAGTTTGCCTCTTCTAGATCTATAAAATGCAGTGAAGAAAATATAAACTTATATAACCTAACTCAATCTAACCTAACGTAACTTAACGTGACTTAGCATGACTTATCTTAATTTAACCTGATGAAATGTTAACCTGATGAAATCTTCTTTCAAATTTCAAAGTTTTCGTTTCAATAATTACGCGGCTTGCAATACAATTTTACGATGGCATTTATTCAGCTGCTTTGCCAATTTTAATTCCTCCAAATCCCAATATATGGCTCTACTTTCATTTTTGCTTATATATGCAAACAAAAATACATTAACATACCCGGTACATTACTCATTCACTCCTTCACAAACCTTCTAACACTTTAATAACCAAATAAAACTATTGTTAATTTAGGTCATGGGTCGGTATAAACACTATTAGAAAATTGAATAGGAATGCCAATGAAATACTCGTCGATGAATGAGTATTACGATGGCATGGCTGGAGGGACAGCAATGTGGTTGTTTTTTTCGTCTTCATCGACCGCCGCCGATATTCGTATTTACACCTTGCGTCAGGCATTACGCCATGAAAATATCGAAATAAATATTCCACGGCAAGTACGGCCACGTGCTGGGCATATTAACGCGCGATTCACTTCCGATTCGCTTGTGGTCTCTTTCCGTCGTCGTATTCCGATCACATTCAGACCGCCGACGCAACGCACGGCACCACACCACTATGCTATGCTAGAGAGAGCGTTTGTTCTGTTCTCGAAATCCACGCATCGTCGTTGTCGGGTTTTCGAGGGCTTTTCCTTCGATTCACTTCGAGCACAAAAAGTGCCGCAGCCCGCCCGCCAGCCTATTACCGCCGGTTTGTATATTACTATAATTCATTGCTTTACCGCCCTTTGATTGTTCTTCCGTGCGCTTTGCGATGAATAATTAACAGCTCTTTTATATGCGTTTATATTGCTATCCTATGTTTAACGTTACTTAACCTTTTCTAAAGTATTCTTGAATATTGAGTACTTTAATTGATTTATCCTATATTAATGGATAAAACTAAATGAAGCCCTACTCAAGGAGCTTTATTGAGATTATATCGATTTGAGAAAGTTTTTAATGAAATTACCATGGTTTCCATAAAAATAAATTAAACGTAATTGATCTATAGTCTGCCAAAAGAAAAACTATATTAAATAAAGGGCGTTGTAGGTCAAAATTAACCCCGTTACTTACAGTTATTAATCTGACCTCGTGAGTACCCCGCGGGTCATAAGTTGCCGACCGCTCTATCAAATACTAAACAAAACTAACCTGAATCAAAATTCTCCTTCAATCGACGCCATTGCCTCGCCTGATGCATCGAATACAGCGTGATGACGACGAAAAATAGTATGCAGGCGAAGACGGCTATCGTGAGTGAGATCGCCTGCCAGTCCCAGACGATGGTCTCCATGCTGCTGAACGCTGTTGACCTGCTGCCACTGAAGGCCGCAGCGCTGCCGGCATGACGTCGCTCCTCGTCGCCTGCTTCAGGAACGCCGTGGTGTGGACGGTGTGCGTGGTGCTGATGGTGGCTCTGGTGGCGGATGCGTATACCCTCGATGAGCTTGCTGATCGGCCCGCACACCGTATCGCGATGGATCATGCACGGTTGCAGGACGATCAGACCCTCTGTGGCGTTGCACCGCGTACAATCGACGCATCGCTGCTGCTGATGGTTGAGATACTGCTCGCCAAGCTCGCAGCGATACGATTTGCACCACGTCGCCGTCGGCAGGGACGCCAGCAGCAGGAGCATACACGGCAATAGTGCCCACACCTGTAGAAATTAATTAATTAAGACATAATTGATTAAGGATAATAATTTATAGCAAAATAGATAATTAATATGCTCATTTGCGATTTAGAAAAAGATCTAAGAACTTAGTCCAAGTTTCTACACTAATTCAGTAATATCGCTAATTGTTATGTGGTAGTCGCGGTAAATAACATTAATTTATTTCGCTGTGTCGCGCGGGACCTGCTTCACCAGGATCTTTTGCAAAGTTCCTTAATCTCTCAGTGTGAAAAGTTTTTTCAACCGGCGATATAATTTCACAACAAGCTTATAACGCGACATTACAAATAAAATTCAATTTTGAAATTATTGAGTTAAGAAAAGCTCCATATGTGGAGCTCCATAATTTACAACCTGCGCCATAACTTTACAACTTAACAAGAAACAAAAACCAAGGAACCTAAAAGAAAAATAGGAAATCAATATAAACGTCAACAAAATCCATTCTTCAGGTTCCATGCAAGCAACTAAACATTCTCCTTAAATTCATCACCATAACCAACATTTTCATGATTTCATTTACCAGCCACGTCATTTCTCCTAATCTGTATGTCGCCTGTCCACGCAAAACACTTAGATATTAAGATAGTAAAAAAAGAGAGCGATAGAGGCGAGGAGAAATGATAAAGAAGTGGTTTTTATGCCACCGCGTGTGGTTTTTCATGTCGTCCTGTTTTTCCGGCTGCCAGTTTTTGTTTGCGCTCGTTTTTCTTATTTATAGCCGGATTTGCACGCACTCTGCAGAGGGCCGAGTTGGCTTGAATTCGATTGCGGTTACGCTGGGCAATCGTTCACGCGAAGGAAGCGACGGGCAGGAAATATCCGTAAGGAAAATCGTCCTCCTCTTCTCGCGAGCGAACGAGCGCAACTCGTTTACTTAGGAAATCCGAGCGTCAACGCGTCACGCGCTAAGCACAGGCCATATATTCGAGTGGTGAAGGCGCCAGGCACGTAGAAATTGAGTGCAAAGTGCGCGTCGAATGAGTGTGTGAGTGAATGAAAAGATTGGAGTGGAATGTAAGCCGATTGAATTAAACCTTTCTGGAGTACAATTATACTTGCTTGAATTTATTTTTTGTGGTATTAAAGTATTTTGTGGATTATTCATCTTGTTATTAAGGAGACGAGTAGTGGACGTTTAAAATTCAAGATATTTGGTTAATAATAAAAATGTAATAATTAAATAATAGAAATTTAAAAGCGATTATACAACCCGCGTCTTAATTTTATAATTATTCGTCAATGCACTTTTAGCAAGGAGAGTGTCTCAATTGTCCGTCTTGGAATTGAATGAAAATTTTTGTAACTGTAGTCCGTATATAGAAATAATTTGTGTTAACGGAATTGTTCACCGTTTTAGAGTCGTTTTTCTCAAAAAAAAAAAATTAAAGTTTGGTAAAGTTAGGCTACACGTTTTTTAAACCCTACATTTCAAAGGGCAAAATGTCCATCGTTGCGGACACCAGCGCCCTGATTCCCAAAAAAACGATGTATACCCCGTTGTTGCATCATATTCACTTCCTTCTAATCGCCTTGAATATGCGGAAACCTGTAAATAATGGACAAAACGGTCCATTTCTTAGTGTTAGAATATCCAAAAAAGAAACAAATTTTTAAACATTAAACCTGTAATTTTGTAATCATCTATAATTTCCACTTTGTTAAAAACTCTATCGATCACAAATTTTCCGAACAAAAGTCCGTACTTAATTTCAGTTTATACCATACTGAAGCATGGCGTTGGCAATCGCAATAACTATTACTATCTTGACATTAATTATTATTTTTCTCTTCTGGCCGTTTGCTTGGCGTTGGCTGTTTTCATTTATCAGCTCGATGCCACCATTCTAACCCAACCCAACCGTCCGACTTTCCGGCTATCACATTCGTTAACTTGGTCGACTCGACTTGACCGCCCCGTATTGTCTTAAATTCTCAGTACAGTCTGTTTTCTTTCAATTATCCGCGCAGTCCTTGTATGAAAAGTTTCATAAGATTTTTAATAAAACTTTTTGCATGGCTTGAATTTAATGTATTTGTTTCTTTAAGATTACATTTTTCTGTTCACGTTTTTTAGACTTTTTTAGGGATTTAGGAGGATTAAAATTTGTTTAATTTAACGCTTGAAAGTTTGTTGTGTTGAGGTTGCTTGGTGCTGGTAATATCGGAGATTAAAGTGAGGAGAAAATGAAAAACCGAAACATAATGTTCAAATATTGAAAGTTCACTTCAGATGTGAGAGAGGCGGAGATGGGTGAGGAAGAGAGAGGAGGGAAGTTGAATGAAATGCATTTGGCGAGTTGAAGATTTTCAATATTTCCGATATATGAAGCGCAATTTTTCTCATCTCGAGGGAAATTCGATTCTTGACGCTATGTATTGTTGTTGTGCATCGGATTTTTATGGTTGTAAAATTTGCGCTTGGATTTTCTATTAGGAAAACTGATAAATACTTGCATATTGTATACTATAATCTATTTTGATCAAATTTCCTTAATTCTACTTTCTTAATTATATACTGACAAGAAAATTATTAACACCAAGAGAAATAAAATGACACACTGACAATGAGTTTAAAATGAATTCTCGATATACATGCAATTTGAAAATTAATATAATTCATGTAGACAGTAAATTCAACATGAACTATTTACAAAACGAGAAACTTCCGTTTCCTCCTTCCAAAACTGCCAAGAAAGTAACAAAATGTAGTCGTAGAAACTTTTAAGAAAACAACGAACCCTTCTTCTGCCTTTTTCCCGACTAGAATTCTCCGAACTTCCGGCGAAACCAACATGGAGAAAGACACGCAAAAAGAAGAGAATTAGACCGCTAAGTAATGAGCCGTAATTTAGCGGCGAAATATTTGCGGTCGGCGCGCTTGCCACCATTACCGCCATTTTCCACCTGACTACGCCCCGTCCTCGGCACGCATCCTCATAACTTTCGCATGCCATTTATATGAAAACATCCTGCGACATTCGCATTGTTTACCGTTATTATGTCGCGCGCCGAGCAGTGCGTCCGGAAATTGTATTCCGGTAGTGGTGTCAGATGGTTGCGGTTATCCGCTCCATGCTGGGAAAGCCTTGATTAGAAACTGTCTACGCCTGCAGGCTGCAGGAGTGAATTATTGCTAGGTGTTGTGCAGGAGTGTAGGCATTATTTGAAAAGGAAGTGGTAGATGAATTTCTGTAATGGGAAGAAAGATAGGGTTAATAAAGTGAAAATATAATCGAATGATTCGGGCGTCGGAGTTTGGTAAAACATAATACTGCATGTTGGTGAATGAATTATGGCAAATGTATGTTGTACAGGTTTATTACAAGAATTGAACAACGTACGTTTCGCTTTGCAGCATCGTCAGGTACTAAAGTAAAAACTTAAACTCACAGACTATACAAATTTTCGAGAAAGGTGTTGCCGTTAATATATCAAGATGGTCGTTTATGAGGTGGACATTTTTGTGTAAGGCGCGCTTATTGTATATATTTTCTAACATATGCAGTTTATAACCTTTTACGCCTGGGTGTAAAAATTTTAGATTGGAGATGGAGCAGTGGTGACCGCTGCTGACCACATGTTTGGCCATAGCCGACTGCTTGGGGGAACCCGCTTCGATTTCTTTAATATGCTCCAAGCCCCTGGTTAGGATATTGCGCCCTGTTTGACCGATATACGTAGCGTTACAATCGTTGCATTCGAGTTCTTACACCCCCGAGTTAAGTAAGTAATCGGTGGGTGATTTAATTTTATTATTTATGATGACTTATTATTATGACTTGAAACCCAGCGGTTTAATGAAGTTACCAATTATGTATGATATTTTGCCAATAAAAGGAATTCGTAGAAATTTTGGTGGGTTACTGGTACCAGGGCAATGAAAAGGGCGGCGTAGTAAATGGAGTTGTTTTTTGCGAAGAATTTTCTCCACCAAAATTTCGTGGAATCCATTATTTCTAGCATTGGTCTTGATAGTGGTCAATTCTTTCGAAAAGTTAGTTTTCAACATTGGGATAGTAAGCAGGCGGTGTGTCATAGAGTTAAGAGCAGCAAGTTTGGAGGACATAGGGTGAAAAGAGTTAAAGGGGATAATGTTGTCTGTGGAGGTAGGTTTGCGAAAAATGCAGAAGACAAGTTTAGAGTTAAGTTTAGAAATAATGAGGTCAAGGAAGTTGATAGAGTTGTTAGATTCCTTTTCTATGGTGAAAGAAAAATTGGAATCCAAGGAGTTAAGAAGTGAAAGAAATTGAGTAAGTGGCCTATCTGTCCCGTTCCAGATACAAAACACATCATCTACATATCTGTGCCAGGACGAGATAAGTCTAAGAAGAGGGTTGGTAAGAGAAAAGAGGTTAGATTCGAAGGAGTTCATATAAATTTCTGCAAGAAGAGGAGATATAGGGGATTCCATAGGCAGGCCTTTAGTTTGTTCGTAGAATTTAGAATTAAATTTGAAGTAATTGTTGTTAGTGCAAAGAGAAAGGGCATGCTTAAAATCGGAGGAGTGGTTGATATTGAGACATTTGCCATAATTCATTCACCAATATAAAGTGAAAATAAAAGAATTAGGAAAATTGATAAGAAAACTGCTAAAGAAAGTAATTGTAAATACGCAGGTAGAAACACGCAGGTTAAAAAGAAGGGAAGCTTCACTCTAGGGGCTTAAGGTTGAAACTGATAAAAAAGATACGAAGCTAAGGAGAAACCAAAAAAATACAAAAATACGGTTTAAAAAGTGATACAATGGAATGTAATAATGTAACAAAAACCAGAAGGGCTACAATTTACTGTTACTGTTTCGGCCTGCGTGTTTGGAAGTGAAATTAAACAGTAATTTAAAAGCATTCCTCTCGCATTAAATTTACAACCAAATTGGTATTCCTTGCAGGTGCCGTGCACAAAGCTAATAAATAAATGATCGTCTAATAAAACACCTTGGGGTGTTTGCTTCCAGGTCAATGCGTTTGTGCTAACCCTAATCTATCGGATTTGGCAAACGTTATACAGGTTTCGTTATAGCTACCTCCAATCCATGTGGCGCATAAATATTCTGCGCCTCGCAGTCTGCAATCCACGTGCATATAAAACTGCCATGCTGAAGAACAGTATAAATATTTCGGCAATTTGTATTCGAATAGTCTCAGTTCTAATCAAGGCTACTTCCGTTTCTTTACTACTTATCTTAGATTTTCTGTTCGTTTCTATAATTTTTCTTCATTTCTAGATGATTTTGTGCATTTCATCTTCATAGTCAGTGTCCTTCAATGTAATTAGTATTCCTAGTTGTGAGAGAAACGAAGTTGAAATGGGCAAATTCAAAAGAAGTACTTGCAAAACATAGTTAAATTGAAGAATAACATTGACCTTGTATATTATGACGTGGAACATCGAACTCACACTTTTACATGATCCTTTGATTAGATAAATTAGTCCCTTCGTGGTCCTTCGAATCGGAGTTCTAAGAGTTTTCATGGTCCTTCGAACCGGCCGATGAAGGCATTTCAAAAGGCATAGCTAAATTGAAGAATAATATAAACTTGGACATTGCAAACTGAAACAACGCATAGAAATGTCTCTAAAAGATCTATAGAAATGAAATAAAAGAAGGAATAAAGCCTTTTTGGAGAAGAAATGGCAAAAACTGGAGGAGTAAGAATGATCCGCACTCACTTTGTATAGAAAAGAATCACCAAGAATTTGCATAGTCTTCCAAACTGAATCATCAGGAGATTTCGTGGCCTTTCGAACCGAATTATCAAAAAATTCATTCCACCTCGTGCGATAGTAAGGAAAGGAAAAATTGCTAAAAATATCTTAATAAAACACTAAAGCTTCCTTAAGAAAAACCATATCTGCCGAAAGAACATCTATGCAAATGCATACAACATCATCATAAATCGGCGTTTGCTGGGCGGCAGCTGCATGTCTTGATAAAACTTGTGCGAATAATAAAAGCCAGCAGCAGGAAGATTACATTGTCCGCAGCCATTTAGCGTTTACACACGCCCTGCTCGTCGCCGACGTCGGCGTCGCCTTTGCCATCGTCGCCATCGGCTTCATCGTCGTTAGCAAAGCTCCAAGGGATGCTTTTGTGTTCGCACTATTAGAGCAGCAGTAACCCGACTTTTCCTGACATTAGACCACTCGCCAATTGACTTTGCGCGCCCCGTTTCCGCCATGCCAGATTACGGTACGATCCGCAAAGATCCGTAGTACTTTCCCACCACACAACCGAGCAACTAACCAACTAACCAACCTCCTGACCTCCCAAAACCACGACCATCGCGAGTGGACGCCGTGCTTTCGAAGGCCTTTCAACTTCCGTTCTATTTGCATAAGTCAAAGATCTATTCCTAAGATCATACATGTAATATTCTACAGGGTAATGCATTTTAGTAGACGCGATTGATGATGGGGAAATCTGGAGGGAATATTACGACCTGCTACTGTGGAACGTACCTCCTTCGAAGTGATATTGGTACCTTATTCAATTAGATCGAATTGGCTTCAATTGGAGTGGAAGATGACTGACCTCGTGTAAGTGGCTTGCGGTTGTGGGCATGCATAAATTAATCTCGCCATCGTTTTGATATAATAAGCATTTACTGGCTGTGCCTCACATATGTGTGTTCGTACGTGTATTCATTTGTGACTATGTGCATTTGTACCTTTATGTGTATGCCTGTGTAAGAGCATTGAATATGGACGGCAAAGCGATGCGTTTATCGCGGTTAAGTAACGCTATTAATATTAAAACATTGCTGGCCCGCTGCGCCACCGGTGGACCGTAGGGAATCGGTAAATTAATTTAATTATTGCCCGCTTTCAGCAGACTAGCGTAGGCAGTGAGAGCTAGAGCGAACGAGAAAGAGCGAGAGAGATAGAGAAAGGGACAGTACAAGAGAGAAAGCCCGAAAACCGCCGCAGGGATGCGCTGTATTCGCCTCCCCCAAAAGGCTGGCGGGAAATTGGGTGGCGCCGACCGCGCCTCCTGGTGACTAGTTGATGGAACAAGAAATAGGCGAGACCGTTAATTATTAATTGCTTTCAACTAAATTAAATTGCGCCAAACCGGCGTAATATAGTTATGACAGGATTAAAGCATATACAATATAGGACGTTGTTGGATTATGTTAAATACCGGTATTTAATCTGGTTTTGGGATTATTAGAAGTTTAAAGGGAGTTTAGATAGGCGATAAACGAATATAGACAACGCTTAACTACAACGTGTTAGTTTACCACAAATTTTGCTGTTTTTAAGTATGATTTAGTTGAATAGTCATTGTTACGCGGTTGTTGCGGTTTTTAAAACATTAATTTATTTCCCGTTGATAGCCCGGGAACAGACTTATCTGGATCTTCTGCTAAGTTTCTTGAGTTATCACAACACAAGTTTTACTCAAAACTCACCTCAGATAATTGCTACTGAGCGCATCCCCAACGTTTTAAGCATAGTGGCGCAGCAAGCAACCAGCAACCAACTCAACAGTCATTGAAACCGTTTTTCAAGTGTTATTAGATAGCAATATCAGGTATTTATAAATATCTTGGTTTTAAAGCATTATAGCTTTTTTTACATAATAATTACAATTATTATTGGTATACGACAGGAAAGGGCAACACAAACAGTTTTGTCTAGAAGCTTACAAATGTTCAACATGAGCACGTTTCATGGTATGTAATGCTAAACATTCCTCAAGTTAAACAATGTCAATTTTAAATAGATCTACTTAAATTACTTTAAGTTGTCACTCCTGTAGCACCTTCCGAGACATACTCGTTTTTTTCCCTTCTATTATGAAAGGTATGAATCTAAGAAGGCCTTTTGAAGTAAAAAGTACGAGAGGAAAATTCTTGTGTATGCTTCCGGTAAATATTTTATAATTTCAAAAACTGCCTTTAAATTTTTAAAGCCGCTTATACCTCCTTTTATTCTGATTTCCACTAAGAGCGCGAACTGAACTCATTAAACTCATTATAAACTTAAGATCCCCAGCCCAGGCTTTGTGTAAAATGGCGCTGGTAAATCAAATTTTACGAAGCGAAGCGGAGCAAAACTTGTATATTTTTGTACACATCTACATCATATTTCATATTATATTTTATGTGCTTTGTCGTGAGGAAATTAGAGTGTAAAAAAATTGAAAAGCTTGAGTGAAAAAAAAATGACAAAGCCAAAAGATGCTCAGCGGCTCTAACGAGAGCCAAAAGTTGTAAGTCGTAAATTTTCGCATGCTCCAAGAGAAAAGGGACTATAAAATAAAACACGTGATAAAAAGGTTTTGCCATAAAGAAACAAAGAAGCAACAAGTATGATGGAATAATATAATAATATTGTTTTTCAGAGAATGGAAGGTAGAGGAAAATGTAGCGTGAACTTTTGAGGGAAAAGCGGACTTATGTTGCGTAGGACGAGTTGAAGATAAACGAGAGAGAGAGAGAGAGAGAGAAGCTTAAGTCAATATGGCGTCCTTACCACCCGAGTCTGGCCAAAGGGCGCAGGGTGGCAAACTTAAAATTAAAACGCCATCTCTCTACAGTTTAGCGATACAGCGTTTCATTAGCAGTTTCTACATGCGTGCTGCAGGATTTTTACACAAGCTTGGCAATTTTGGAGCACGCTTACATCAAAATGCTTGTTTCCACTCACTTCAGCGTGCGTTAAAACCTCTTTTCGATGCATACATACGAAAAACACAATTTCTACACGCCTCAGCGTACAGAAAAATCGCATTTCGGTGAATATATTAAAAAAAATAATTGGGATAACGAGCCAAACAAACTAAATCCAGACGAAATAAAAAGGTTGCAGAAAGAATAAAAGAAAATCTAAAAGAGTTGAAGAACATTTGCGAAGTAGCATGTCACGAATGGTAGGTTAGCAACCTCGAAATAAAACACCAACAACATACCACGCTCTCACAACCCAGAGCATCGCTTTTTTTACAGCCCGACTAAACTTTTGTTTTCTCAAATTCTCTGCGGTGGTTTCCGTTTCTTGTTTTCTTTGTTTTCTGTTTTCAAACTTCTTGAGTTACACTTGCAGCTCGCACGACGCCAACAAGCGCACGCTCCTTGTCAAATTGATCGCAGACTCTGGGGTCCAATATGTCTGACAGATTCGCTAGTTGAATTCTCCCTAAAGTTACTTCTAACTACATAACTAAATCCACAAACTCAACCCAAAAAACGTTGAATTTTTAATTTCTGCGATAATTGGTAGCTTTATATTTAGATACATTTATATTTCGTAGAAATCTGGAATTACTTCCCTTTGGATAATTACAGCTCTTTCTATAAGAAGTACTATAAGAAGTAAAGATATGCAATGGTTTAGAAGTTAGACCTCTTCTAAACCATTGCATAGCATGTTTGCAGGTTTGTAAGAAAACGTATAAAGAATGTTACAATAAAACTTTGAATTCTTTCGACTCTGTTCGGGCAGAGTTGATTTGGCATTCACATGGTAGCGTGCTCACTTTTTTCACCTCGTTTACTGGATGCAGAAAGCAGTAAAACACAATCTAATGAAATTCAAATGTAATTTGCCGATGTTGGGTTGCCGATGCTTGGGTATTCAGTGTATAACTGTAAATTGCAACTGTAGAGAGAACTTTCTTTTATTCTTTTGGTGTAAGTAACAATAATCCAACCCCTTCTTTCTTTTTTTTTCCTTGTTCCATTTAAGAACTTCTCTCATAGATGTTTCCTTGTAAATTCAGACATAAGTAAAAAATTTGACAGATATTGTTAGACTCATTCCATGTCAATCACTGCTCCCTCCCTTCCTAGAGCTTTTCAAAGAAAAGAGGTACTCATCATGATTCCAAAAGTGCAAAAGTAGCAACTTTGCTTAGACATTCTGAGTGCGTTCTACAACACACAGAAGTGTGCGCCTACTTTTGGAGCATCATCAGAACGAAGTTCTGGGCAAGCCTTTTAAATACACCTTTGTGTCTTTTTTGAACCCCCCCCCATGTAAGATATCAAAGTAAAATTTGGCATGTCTCCATAGAAAACCTTGTAGAACCTTCTAACCAAATGTCATTCGATTTGTTGATGGTCGAGCACAGTCCATCTTTAAAATTGGTCCTTTTAACATTGAATGACCTATTAGTGTTTCCAGTACAAAACTTTCCGGACAGATGACCCAGTCTGCAAGAATTTTAGGAGTGGGGGAAGCCTCAGAATCGTCTCTTTTTGTCTACTCTTCCTACAATTATATAATGAACAATTTTATTGGGAAGATTTCAATTACAATTAATTAGAATATTTCCTAAGATGGCTATAATTTTTCATGTTTTGCATTTTCTGAAGCGTCATCGCAAGCAACAATGCTAATTCGTGCGAAAATGAGCGCAAAAGAGCGCAGAAGGGCGCAAATGTTCCGAGTGGATTATAAAGCAAGCGCCTTCCGTTCCCACATCGACCGCCACGTTTTCCCACCAACCGCCTCCTTCCAGCAACCATTTCACAAAACCGCCCCCGCAGTCAGACAATGTAATACGACGCTTAACACTTTGCTCGCGCGGTTTAACATCGGATATTTCGTCGAATTCCGACGCGTTTTATTGCTTGTTCAACTGCTTTATTATCGGAAAGTTTCCAGATTGATTGCTCCGAACTCCGAAATGCCATTGATGCAAAGCTGGCAGAAAGGGAGAGAATGGGCTTTAATTAATTTGATTTTACATATTCTGCAAATTTCGTGTTAAATACCTTACAATGAGTATATTAAAACTTTTTCTAATAAATTCATATATTTTATTTTTTATTGACCTTTGCTGTGTTTTTCACCTCAAAAATACAATAAAAGAAAAAATATAAAGTCGAAGTGTTTGATATTTAAAACTACAATAAATGCTAATAAAAAGAAGAAAAATTGAACAACGTAATGAGAAAATAATGGCAATAACATAACATGTTCGCGAGATTATCTCGTACTGTTGACATGTTGGCATCGAATCAAATCGAGAAATAATGCGTTTTGTATGAAGGGAATAAAAAACCACACACTGGCAGTGAACTGATGAGAGACTGATGAGTTATGACGCAAGGCGGAAAATAATATCATCACCGAGAAAAAAGGCGAACGCTCGGCGTTTGGAAATATGAAGCAGGAGAGCAAAGTTCACCCTGGTCTTCAACGACAAGATGCTTTGCGAAAATGATCAAGTACTTTTCGTCTCATCACTGTGCGCGTTTTCTCCGGCGGCCAATGGCCAATAAAAACGCGAGGAAATCTGAGGAAAATACAGATTTCCTTCGGTGGTAATTCAAACAAGGAAATATAATATTATATTACTACTTATATCAACAACAAAAAAATGGAGGAGGAAAGAAATGTAATATGAGAAAGTTTTCTTATGACAAATTTGATTGTAGATATATTTTTCCTATCGTCTTCTAATTAAGATATGTCGTGTTAGATTACATGTAGACATCTAAGTTTTATTTGCTTATTGTTAGATAGAATTTACTCCTAACATAAGCAAATTATACTTAACTCAATTTTTATGCTTTTCTGTAAAAGTAACGTAAAGCTGCCGTGTGAGCAATTTCAACGAGTTAATGTTTGCGTACTGCCTTTACAGGCAAGGGTCTGCTGAAATTTGCAAATTGACGCGCTTTGCCTACGCCGGCAAAGGCACAAGCGCAAAAATCACTCATGAATACGCCCGAAAAGCTGTACCAGTCAGCGTGCATCAGCTGTATTTAGCATCCCATGTTTGAAATGCTTCGCGTACACTCCTGCTCCTGCTTATGTATACTATTGTCCTGCGATCGTCTCACTTCGTTCCTGCTTCCTTTTCCCCGCTTTCACAACGTGAAAGTGATTATGGTACATTAAACAGGACGATGATACGATAAAAACACATCAACGTCTCCTTTGTGGTTGACAGTTTATTGGATAAAGTCTTATTGGGGTAAGAAAAGAGAGAAAGCTAGTCAGAAAAGAGAACTATCTGAGAAGAGTGGAATTGCAGGATAGAGATAGTAAGAATCTGAAAGAATGACATACATCACTTGTACCGTACAACTTGTGACGGTAAAATACGTTACAAAGGGGCTTGCGAGGCAAAAAATACATTTTTGGCCAATTTGCGGCATTTGCCATTCTGAACACAGTGAGATCTGAAGGATGGAAGGTAGACTGAAGTTTGATATAGTAACAGCCTGTTAGAATACCATCGATGGTGCTGTGCAAGTTTTGTGAAGACACGAGTTTGAAACCTGAACTCGAAATTCGGTTAATGAACTTTTCACTCGCGTGAATGAATTATTATGTACGAATTATTATTATGTATGAATTATTTCTAAGTCTTTCAACTTAGAAACGCAACACTAGTACCTGTGGGAGTTAAATTGAGTATCGAAATTCTGCCCAACTGTCTATCAAGTTTAGAACAAAACTGATTTTATTAATCTAAAAATGCCAGGCAGAAACTTAAACATCCCTACTCTCTACAATACTAGCATGGGGATGGAAAAGTCTACCTAAGTTTTGTGTGCGAGTGGCATTCTCGCGTTGTAGTAAAAAGTACCTTAGGTGTTGAATTATCATTCAACAGCCTCATTATTTTAATTTGGGCTCTACATTGTATTTAAATTGTAAACATAGTTAGGGACAACAGAGCATAACATTGGGTATCAGCGATAAAGGCTATCTATATTTACCACGTGCTAATCACTTCTCGTCATGAGCGAGCATGTCGACGCGTCGTGACGCAGTGTCCAGCTAATGGGCCGCCCTTCTGCCCTATCATTAGTGTTAGATTTTAGTATATAAGCTTGTATTTTGAAATTAATAAAGTAGTATTCAAACTGTAATGGTTGGAGTCACTCGCTAACACTGAAGAGCCTAAAAACCTCAGTTAGTGATCGCTCCTTCATCACCTGGAATTCGTGGAACTTACAACTCCACTAGGAGCTTACAACTCCAGCTCTGTGCGTGCATTTCGTCACCATCCACGAGAGGCGTACCCACATTAGGTATACAAAGATGGGTGCAAGAGATAACTAATTGATTACAAACGTATTTTCAAAAACTAACAATTGTCTGAATTATCTGCAAGGTCGAGAGCCATAAAAAACCTTGTAACTTTCTCTAACATTACAATAAGAATCAAAACCTTAACTTGAAATACATAAAATAGAAAACGACAACCTTTCCCTGAAATGTTTAAAAATCCTAATTTGAAGCACACGAAGAGATGACATTCGCACAAGTCATAATATTTTACATTCAAAACCAACAAAATATCAAATCACAAACAGCCACACAACATGAAAAAGAAATTCGGAGACTAGCACACTAGAGCTTTGGGACAAATTTCACTGGTCTAACTACTATTTGTTCCTCTATCACGAGTGACAAGTATCGAAGGGTTATTCATAGTACCATAAAACAATGATAATAGACATTCCTAATTTTAATTGTAGTACGATATTTAACTTTAAAATATTTGATCCCAGGCAATTGATCAGAAATCTTCATTCCAAAACTGTATTTTATTTCTCAAACTATAAGCCTATTCTCTCAGACTTAAAAGCAATCACTGATATTATTAATTATAACAATAGTGGTCATAATTATAAAAATATAGTCAAAAGCACAATCGTCATTTTTGAAATTTTTTGAAGAGTCACAAAGTGAATAATGAAAAAAGAGATGAATTTCAGTTGCAAATGAAGTTGATATCCATCCACTGAAAGGGTTTTTGTTTCAGTTCTTTGTTTCATTGCGTTTTTGTGTACTATTTTCCAGAGAGAATTTATGAGTTTACGCTTTCATTATTAGTCAAGTCTTTTATTTCACTCTATAAAAGGCTTGACTAATTATTCACACGTGTGAATGTCCAAATTTTAACAAAAACCTTGAACTGAAACACGTATTCGTGAAACTATTCGTAAACCCATATTTTACATATGAAAAATTACGATTTCGATTCGATTCTTACTGGAATTCGTAGAGTAGTAGATTCCCGTTTCTCAAGTAGCAAAAACACGAAGCAAAAAAAAACTAGCGAAAACCCAAACGTGCCAAAAGCGTCGCAACCTGATGACGCCACCGCACCGTAGCCCAAGTGCCGAAGAAATAATGGCGAACGGAAATGATTTATATCCGAAAACGTCAGCAACATCCAGCGGTTATGAGTAAGTTTGGGTCAGTTTCACCTTTCTGGCCGCGGCACTACTAACTAAAGTAGGTACAAACAAAATTGGCTAACAATAAGACTGGCTAGTCCAAAATGCCTGCTTTTATGGCGTAGGTCGAGTTAATCGACCGTTTCGAGAAATGGTAAGGAATAATTGTATGAAGCGTGAATTAAATAGAAGAAAATTAATTAAACGTTTCTAGATTTCGTTATCTGAATGAGTTAGTTGGTCTAAATTTTATTAAAATAGGTTTAGTTTGCTTTTTTATAGTCCCATATGTATTTAGAAAGATATTATTAATTTTATTCATAATAATTAGCATAGAAAGGAAAATATAATGCGTCCGACCGGATTCGAATGTTATAGAATTATACTTAATACAGGAAAGAAAATATGATGCACCCAACCGGATTCTCAATTGAAACCTTCACATGACTTGAATTCATTAAGATGATAACTCTGTATATTTTGATTCAGGTTAAGGTACTAAAGTTTTGATTTAGACGGAAATATGATGTAACCGACCGGATTTGTATTTGCAATTACTCTCAAATGTTGGGTTAGCTTGGAACATTTTTGATTTTATGATTTCACATATTCAGAACATCATAGATAAACCCTATCTCAAATTAATTATAGTTTACCCTAAGATCACATGATGCCCCAACCGGGTATGAATATGGAAGTTTCCAAAAACGTCCAAAACCCAGTGAACTCTATGAATATTTTCCAAAAATATGTAATGAATTCAAGATAGTAATCCATCAAAAATCCTAAAATTTACAATGAAAACATTTCAACATCTTTAATTACAGTAAAATATTATGTCATTGAAGAAAATATTATGTATTCGACCGGATTTGAATATGCAACCATCTCTCATATGTTCGATAATAAGTTTATACATTTTGATTTCACATCTTCTTTACATCATAGATGAACCCTATCTCAAATCAATTATACTTAACCCTAAGAAGAAAATATAATGCCCCATACGTGTATAAATATACATCCTTCCGACAATTGAATATTTTGGTACAAAACCAAGTGAATTCTATGAATAATTTCAACAAATTTGTATGTAGTGAATTCAACCTGGTATTCCATCAAAAATCCTAAAATTTGCAATGTAAACATTTCAACATCTTTAATTACAGTCGAATATGGGACATGAATGTCATTGTCCCAAGTACGAAAACAATTTGTACAAACATCACCACCACCATTAGAACGCAACAGGACATTTTATGGCGTGTTCTATTGGACGAAAGGAACGCGTTGGAGCCAGACCCTGGAATTTCATGAATATGTAAGCGAACTGTGACAATTAACGCAACAACAAGAAACTCTGCTCTCTGCGCCTCTGTGGAACGAAACATCTGGTAGTAGGGAATACAGTTTGCGAACACGGTGTTCCTATTCCTGCGGCGTGCGTCTCAATTTGTTTCGTTTGCATGTCACATGGCAAAGCGCATGTCGTCCAGCCGAGGGAGAAGTGACTGAATGAAGGGTTTCAGGAACGGATCGCATAAGTGCGCGAAAGTGAGAGACTGCGACAGAATTTGTCCGGATGATGTCGACGATGTCATGTGTATATGGGCCAAAGCGAATTTACCGCAGGCTGCAGGCGGGCAAACATCGGCCACGCCGGAGCCGCCGACGCCGGCCAATTACGCGCGACTAGTGTAACGTATGTTCGCTGTCGTTACGAGGCTCGTGTACTTACAAGCCCACCGGACAATAGCGAATAACTTGCAAATTGCACTAGCGACGGGAATTCGCTGCATGACATGCAGACGAGTACGTGCTTCATTTAAAGTTGGGCAAGTTTATAATGCGTTATTGCCACTCGTTGATGATATACGAGGAGGTATTGCGTTTTGTTGTGTTTGATTAATTCATATTTGTTACGAAATTATTTGGAATTTATTTAACTTTTTATTTTATTATTTTTTCATTCAATATTCAAACTGTGTTTTATTGTGAATGTTTTATCGGATAAACTAAATTTAAATATTTAATGTATTTTTTGCGTTTGACAAAACAACACAGCAAAAAAGGAAAACAACATGTTACGCAAATACGGCTTGTTTAACGCAGTTTATTCCAGAAAGTTTAAAAGTTAGCAAGAAATATCCCCAACAAAATAAGGGAGAAAAGGGTAGCCAAAGCTGCAAATTTCTTTTTGGAACAATTCCATTTTTTGTTCGTACTGGGATTTTAGTTACCTTCTCCTTGTATTCCGAGGATATCTGGA
>JAODAC010021698.1:0-18508 GCA_027575185.1 Mimaenictus wilsoni
TCATATGTATGTATCCAGGCTGAAGGACCAGTGAAGGTCGATGGCCAGGTCTGCGGACCGAATACATTAAATAAATATACATATTTCTGTACCGATTTTGATTAAGAAATGACATACATATCTTACGATATCCTACGATGTTCATATCTCTACTGGTAAAACACCTTTTTCTTTGAAAAACAGTACGAAAATAGGTATGAGTGTGCCGTGTGTTTACTTTTTCTATACTTGTTGTATAATGTACAAATTTCAGTATCGTTTTTATTCAGAAATTAATATTTTCACTCATAGCAGTCGTAGAAAACCTTTAGAGTTAAACTCGCATGGAATGCAATTTCCTCACTCGCATGAGCTGCAATTTCTCATAATCCTGAAAGAACGGGTACTCGTTGTACAATATATTATTATATAATATACCTCATCTACTTTTTCTAAGGCGTTGTCGACGTATTTCTAACCGGTACAAGTGGCCTTATTGAATTGATAGGGCAGTGTAGTGGTGATCTGCACATTGCTAACTACTGGCAGACGATATAAGTTGAGTTGTGATTTGCATGCAGTCGAAACAAAACTCGGATGGACCGTCATGGGAAGAGTTTCTGGTGAAAGTTTGGATACTAATATTGTTCATACAACGTTATCATTAAAGGCATCCGTTAAGAATTTATGGGAGTTGGATGTGTTAGGGATCGAAGATCCTGGAACCATAAAAAACAAATCTGAGGCTGCTATTGCACCTCAAGAATTATTTGATAAAACTGTGGTCAAAAATCGAGATGGTCGATATGAGATTTGTTTGCCGTGGCTGGTATCGGGAGGTGTTTCAGGAGTGGTTGAATGAGGATATTATCGAAGTTGCGCCTGAGGGGGTACCACAGAATAATATTCATTAGCTGCCTCATCATCCTGTGATAAAGGAAGATAGTGCTACTACGAAAGTGAGACCGGTCTTCGACGCTTCGGCTCGGTACAAGAATAGCCCTTCCTTGAATGATTTCTAGAGAAGATAAGCTGGGATCAAGAGATGAGTGGAGAAATCTGTAAGAGGTTCTATGACTGGTGGGAGCAGCTTGTGCATTTAAAGACGTTGAGCATTCCACGTTGGGTAGGAGGAACATCGACTACTAGCTACGAGTTGCATGTATTTTGCGATGCAAATAAAGTCGCACACGCCGCAGTTGTTTTTCTTCTAGTAGAAGAATGTGGATTGAGAAGGCTAAGTTTGGTTTGTTAATTGCGAAGTCTAGAGTGGCACCAGTTAAAGAATTATCGATACCGCGGTTAGAGCTGATGGCAGCTACGATAGGGGCAAGGCTATATCGTGCTGTAAAGGAAAGTCTTGATGTTCCGACAGATGCGCACTTCTGGACAGATTCCACTACAGTTCTAGCGTGGATACGTAGTTGTGAGGAGTGGGCTACTTTTGTGGGGAACAGGGTTAAAGAGATTCGTGGTTTGGCTAATATTAACGATTGGAAACATGTCGCAGGGCGATTATACTCAGCTGATCTGCCTTCAAGAGGTTGTACACCGAAGCAATTGATTGCCAGTAGGTGATGGGGAGGTCCTAGTTGGTTAGTGAATGATCCATGCGATTTGCCTGTCTCCGCAGAAGTGTGTACAGACTGAGATTGCCAAGGAAAGACGTAAAAGTATCGTGTGTATTGCTACGAGTATAGTCAGTTCACTTCATTTGGATTATTCGGGCAGTTTTCTTAGATCTTTACGTACACTGGCCTGGATACAAAGATTTATTAAAAACTGTCAAGACTTGAATCAGAGGAGCTCGGGAGAGTTATCGGCTAAAGAATTGGACAGGGCTGAGAAGCTTTATTGGAAGGTAGTAGTTCAGAATGAAGTGTTTTCTGGATTGGGTGATCCCAGAATTGAGTTACTTCAGCCTTTCGAAGATTCGGAGGGTCTGCTAAGAATGAGATCGAGGCTTGTCAATCGTATTGATGAGGAGGACTTCAAGAAGACAATTATTTTGCCTGCGAAGCACGCATTGGTCGAAAAGATGATTCTTTGGAAGCATCGGGAACTGTGCCATGTTGGGGTTACTGGTTTGTTGAATGTCTTAAGAGAAAGGTTTTGGAAGGCCGTCGTGCCATTCGAGATATTGTACAGAAATGCATTGTATGTCGGCGATACAAGAGTCGTAGGTTCGATGCTGGTCAAGCTCCACTACCGGGGGATAGAATTAGGAACACAGTACCTTTCGAGATCATAGGTGTGGATATGGCGGGTCCATTGTTTTTGAAGAATCGAGAGAAAGTGTGGATCTTTATTTTCACTTGTGCCGTGTATAGAGCTGTTCATTTGGAGTTGGTAAGCTCTTTGGGCAGTGCGGTTTTTATACAAGTGTTAAGAAGGTTCATATCACGTAGAGGTAGTCCAAAGAAAATCTACAGCGATAATAGAACAAATTTCAGAGGCTTCGAGAATTCCCTTACTGGTGAAGGGAGAAAACACGTTCGAGACTTTGTGTCTGCTCAAAGGATAGAGTGGGTATTTATTCCTCCAGCGGCACCATGGTGGGGAAGTTTTTGGGAACGGTTGATAAGAGTCCTGAAACGGATGTTGAGGAAAATGTTAGGAAGAGCATGCATGACGTATGAAGAATTGTTTACTATTCTTTGTGACTGTGAGACGGTTATTAATAATCGGCCTATTACTTATATGTCAGATGATCCTTCAGAGTTGGATCCTTTGGCACCAAACATGTTCCTTCGCGAGTTGGTAGATGATGTTTTACCGGAGTGTAATCTGGCAGAGGGAAAGTTGTATGGCAAAAGAGCGCGGTATGCTCAAAAAATTCGTCAGGTTTTGCGTGATCGCTTTCGAGTTGAGTACCTTGGACAATTAGCACTGCAACGGAGATTTTTGAAGACGAGGTCACCAACGGTGGGAGAGTTGGTTTTGGTGGAAGATAATTTAAAGAAGAAGTCAGAATGGTTATTAGGTCGCGTTGTAGAGCTTGTCGTTGATCGCGATGGAGTGGTAAGACTCGTTCGTTTAAGAACAGAAAACGGAGTTTTATTACGGGCCATACAGAAATTGTATCCTTTGCAATGCAATATGGTAGCAGATAAATTACCTAGAAGACGTCTAAATGTTAAGACATGAAGAGTTTCACATGTCTCAAGGTGGGAGGATGTTATGAACCGACGGAGCGGACAATATTTGTCATGAGAATAGCTATGATCTTGTCGTTATGTGATGTTATTTAGAGTCGGCTTTGGGACATTTCCTCAGAAATTCGTTTTTACAATAAATTCAGTTGCCACCGATCGTAAGTGACCGAAAGACGGGTGCTCCCCTGTTTAATTTTATGTTGTGGACCGGTTCGTAACAGCTGTGATATTGCTGGGGCTCAAATTGGGTTTTTGTTATTATTTGTATGTTTAATTGTTTATTATTTTTCTCTTTATTGTATTATCATTTAATTTAAGAATTGTGATTAATGTTTAGTGATATTTTTGAAGGGTAGCGAGAATTTATAAAATGAAGTGTGGAAACACCAATAAAGGTTCCATATGTATGAGTTTACCAATATAAGTACCAATCACTTCACTTGCTATGGAGCAAGTAGGATACATCCTACTGAAATCCAGGAATATTTATAAAAACAACAATAAACAATCGTGTTGGTATCCAAACAAAGCCTAATCCTTAGAATTGTGCTACAACGCAACAAGCATTGTCCTCGCAATCTCGAATTCAAATCGTTTTAATTAATTGCACACAGCGTAGGTATTGTAGCCACCATGCGTTTTCCCGAGTTTCTAATTAATTCTCAGACGTACCGATATAATGCAGACAAACAGTTTTCCAGCTGCGCTTGCGAATAATTCTATCCCGTCGGCAATTTGTTGCGCACTCAACACAAACTCGGCACGCAATTTCACCGAAAATAAATACCTGCACAGAACAACCGCGATTGTATATCCCATTAAAATCACCGATGTACTAATTGCGCGCCGTCTAGGCGCATAACGCAAATACAATTACAACATAAATTGCACATTAATTAAAAACGCTTTAGTGCCAATTTATGAATACATCTGTGACAAACCGGCCGTGGATAAATTCAATTTCCTTCGTGTTGTTTCACGAAATTGAAATTCTAAATCCAATAATTACGCATCTATTAAATTGGGCCAATATTTGATGTAACAACAGAGCCATCCGTTGATGCATGAACATATTTAACGAAATATTGCGCGAGATTGATCGAATTAACGCCAGTCGTAACGGATGCCAATCGGGGCGCGCGTTCAAGCGGATGCTTTCGCCATAGCGTTAATGAATATCATCTACATATTTTTCGACTTTCCGACTTGCCTGCCAGCAGCCGACGCAATTGCGCTGCAACTCGCAATCAGCCGAAACGAGGTACACAATTTTGCCAATTACGTTCGACGCGTTTCATTAAAACACGCATTTTTGTTTGTTGCAAAACGTTGTAGGTTTTGTCCATACTCGTACAGCTACGTCTTCTCGTGAATCTGCCGCTCCGAGATAATACGAAATCGATATATTGATTGCGTTTATTAAAAATATCCAAGGATAGTTTAAGCAAAACAGAATGGACTACTGACATCTATTGTCAATATGCTACATTATTTTCAAGACTGACAAGACAAACAAGGATGAATTATTCATGAAAATTTACTTTCTTGCGGCGTATTTTCTTTTCAAGGTTAAATTTGTGGAACTAGGAAGAAGTAATTTTATTTTATATTAATCTAGATAACTCGGTGTACTACTTACCTGCAAACCCCAAATACTTAAATATATAGAATGTATATATACATAGAATGTTGGTTCAAGCCTAAAATGATTAACATTGAAGGGACCTGAAGGGACCAGATTAAAAATCGTTTGGTTTGTCTTAAGCAATAGCTCAACTATTCAAGAATATTTCCTCATTTATCTCATGTTTACCGAACTTTAAACATGTTTTTCACGCCACACGATTTTTTGATTTTGCGTACCCGATTGAGAAAATTTCACCCAATCGATTAGACTTAATTATGACATATCTCATGGCTAATTAAATTATGCCGTCAATTATTTTCTATACCAATTATCTATTTACATTTTCTTCATAGTATTAAGCTGAATTATCATGCAAAAATGCACTTTAAATTTAAAACAACATCAAAACATGCAATTTTAACATTTTCTTGAAAATACTCGACGTTATATTCAAGCAAATTTTATAAACTTTGCAAAAGCGTATTTATTTTACGTTTTAGTTCAAAATTAAGGACATTAGAGGACACGCAGTAGATGAACTCAAAAAACGACGCGATATACACATCATCAAGTTTTAACATAAATACGTAAAATAGTCATAAAAGTAATGTTTTTTTGCCTTAAAATAAATTTCAGATGTCTCAATGGAAATGTTATACTCTCAAATAAATATTGAATGAATCAAGGCACGACTATAAATATTTACCTCACGTAAATGTGATTACGATTGAATTACCATTGCATTACAAATCGATGGATATCAGTGGTAGACTCTTAATGATGTGCCCGGCGCATCCACCAAAATGCGGTAAACTTGACAGCCTACACAAAGAGAAATACAACTGCGGTAATCGATTTACTTGTTTATTTACGCGGTTAATTTCGGCGTATTATTGCACGTGGTTATTACCGCCAGCGTGCAGGCACGGTTCGCACACGTTAATTGAGTATATCGTGCGCCTACGGCGTTAAACGCGCAAACACTTTGCAAGCCACTTCGTGCCTTTGCCTAGTATAGGTGTACAAGCCGGTACGCATTTAGCCAGTTTGCAGTCGAATTGATCGCAAGCTGTTGCCATGGGCGTAAAAGGGGACAAACTGGAAGTATCATGATATGACTAAAGCGGCGTGCGTCTGAAAAATAATCGCAAATCATTAAAACTACACCTAAAACTGTTAAAAAATAATGCTAAATTTTGTTCGGCCTATTTCCTGATCGTTTGCTTATACAGGCTGTTTTCACATTCTCCTTGTAGGCTTTTATTTTTTCGCTCAACTTAAAATGTCTGAAAAAAAGTTGAAATGCTTAAAAACATGAGACACATGTTTATTTATGTACAAAGGCAGGCAAGAAGGGGAAAAGCGCACGATTACAATGCATAACACGCTCGATGTTTATAAATAATTATGGAAATTTCAATCCGGCGCGCTTGTAAACAGCGTGTCGCGCATGAATTACAATCGCAAAGCACGCATTTCTTTCATGGGCGCTTTCTTTCATGACCTGCAGGCAGCCGTAGTAAGTCGAGATTTATTTTTATACTCACAACTCCCAAGCGGATAATATTAGAATTGTCCGATTGCAACGGGTATAAAGTTGATATTTTCATATTGATAAATATACGTTGAGGGTTAACATGCTCTCAACGTTGGAGGAAGTAGTTCTTAAAATCCTTACGAACAATAAGATAAGTCGAGGAATTTGGTATATTTATGATTTTAATTCGTCGAATTCACTGGGAAAGGATATTTCCAGAAATGAAATAAAGCGTGGCACATATGAGAATATATATTTGCTGAGATGCCGTGTGTTTGCTATTTCACGTGCGTTTTGTTTGCTTCCTTTGTTTGCTTCTTACATTTTCAGTTCTTTTATTCGCGTGCGTGAAGGCTATGACTATTTGTTTCCTCCCGCTGGGCTCAGGTTCAGAAGGGTTTTCAGCAGGAAGTCGGGGACATAAAGCGAAATAAGGAATAAGGTCATGAAGGACTGTGGAAATATCTGAGTAAATCCGAGTCTAAAATAATATGACAATGAGGATAACAGTCACTCAGAGTTTGGGAATTTCTTACTTGTCTATTCCTACGAATTGAGTAGTATATTTGCGAGGGTTATATGACTTTTCGTTGATATTCACGCCGATCTTATTTTACAATTCTGCTTAGGATAACCAGAATTAATTTAACGCAAAGGTTGATAACCTCTCTGGATTTGGGTCAAAATCAAGCACAATCGGACTAAGAGAGGAACGAATGAAAATGGTACACTTGAAACTAGTTATGGACTACTAAGTAATCCGCCGACGTTTGTTCTAAGGTGACCTTACCTAACTGAATCTAACCTAGTCTAATCACAACGAGAAATGACATAGAAATTGGTTTCACGTAAGATATTCTGTGTTGATAATACGTCTATGATATTCCAGATTGCCGCTGGCGAAAGCAATCCCAACAGCCCCAGACACTACCAACATCACCAACACCACCAACACCACCAGCACCACCACAACCAGCAACCACCATCCAGGATGACAGTCAACTCGCAGTCGGGCCCCAAATCTCCCCGACCCTCCGAGGACCTCATCAGCACTGCCACGTCGGCGCTGCGGCGGCTGAACTTCAAAACGGGGCGCGGCACCACCAAGAGCAACAAGAGCACGGCGAGCGGCGGCAGTGGTGGCGGCTCGCATCAAGGTGTGCCGAAGGTGGTCGTGATGGGTTCCAGCACAACGTCGGAGAACACGATCAACACAAGTACGGACAGCGCCAACACGATAGTCACGACGATGACGGCAACCGACGGTGAAGCGACCGAGGACAGCCTCGATATGCACGAATCACTCGACATCTATGCATCCGAGCCGGCTACCACGTCGCAGCATGCCGTCGAGGTAATGCAACCGACGATTGTATCGCCGAAGACGCCGCCCACAGCCAAGCAGAACACGCCGCCGACGGCGAAATTGGTCGAGAGCAAGTTCACCTTCGACATGACCTCGCCAACAGGTGATGTCCCACCTTTGGACAGTTCCAATGCTGATCTTACATCCGCAACATCCGGGGAAGGAAGCGCACAAAAGACGGTAGATGCCCTGATGGAAGAACAACTAGATGCAATGCGTGGCGAAAGTCGGCGTCGGAACAGTTATAAAAAAGCGCAAGTGGCGGACTTTGATAAGATCGAACTAGCTACGTCACCGACACCACCTCCGGAGCACTTACCCAAGTCACCTAAGTCATCACCGAGGCGAAAACGCTCTACGCGGAAACATCACCACTCTCCGAACAAATACAAGAGCGAGAAGTTCGTTTATGATGAACCAAGCATCGCCAGGTATAACGACAAGTCGAGGGAGACACCACCTCTTCCGGACCTACGCGTAGATTTCTTCAATGAACCAGTTCCCGATGACGACTGTTTATTTGTACCCGCTGCAGCTATGGAGAAGAGAGGAAGTGTTTGTCTTAACAAGTGCTTGCGGGAGGTGGGCGCACAATTGGACGCCGCTGGCGGATCGCCAATCAACGTAACCACTAATCCGATGGAGAACTCATCGATGCACGTAACGAGCAGCGCTTCCGGCCGGAAGGTACCACAGGCGACCATTGTGGTGCAGCAACCATCTCTCAGCGTTGATAACGCCAACGTTGCCACAATTCTACTAAAAAACGGTAGCGAATTCCTCTCCAACGTCGAGGTCCATAGTAAAAAGCAGAAAGAAGATAACGTCAGACAACTTCTAGACGTCGCGAACAATCTAACCCTGGAGGAAATTCATGATTTTGAAATGAGGTAATTAAGTTCATAAGTAACGTAAAAAAAGTTGGGAAAAAAGTATGAGTGAAAACGTTCCACCAAGACTTATTTATATCCTCTTGGCGCAATCTTTAATCTTTCTCTCGATTCATGCACGAGACACAAGAGTGCGAAATTGCAATTTTTCTCTCATTTCATTTCTTCGATTTCTTATTTCGGCTTAATCCTAAAATAAATACGCTTTGATGAAGCGCAAAATGCGGTGCTGAGCCTTTTCTGCGTGGCTCAGTCGACGAACCCGATCGGTCGGTGTTTAACTTCCTGGGTGTGTTACCTGACAATGTTTTGTTTCTGTGCCCGTTTGCGTAGGTATGGCAGCCCACATCATAATCGCTCGCAATCGGTGAAAATGCCGGGTAGGTCTTCGGGCCGGCCCAACTATCTATGTCTTCCGCAACAGCGGTCACGAGTTGCGTCCATGCCCAACACGGGTGTCGAAGAGGAGTACTATCGTCTACGACACTTTTCCATCACGGGCAAAGGTGTAGTGAATCGGGGCGATAGCCTCAAGAGTCGTCGATCAAGATCTAACAACTCTGTTGCTTCCAGTAACTCCAGGTGAGTTTTCATTACTTTCTTAAATCATATGAAAATGAAATAATCGCAGTAAACTCCGAACAAAACCCCATATAAGCTTCATTAATCAATTATCTACAGATTATGTTCTTTCATGGGACTTGATTAATTGATAACATAATGTCATCAGTTATAATGAACTGGGAACTCTAATCTTTATATAGAACTAGAGTATTTGTTTATGTTCTAGCACTCAAGTGTTGCGGTTTTCAAAGTCCCCACCTTAGCGTTATACTTTTATAATCTGCGTAATATATTTTGGGACCAAGAGGGTCCATCCCTAGAATGAGAGTGTAATTAGAAAATTTTAGTCAAATTTATGGAGGATCTGGTTTGAGAGTTAAATACTATTGGGGAACACCTTTCCGCATTAACAATAAAATTGTTCTCCCTGTTCGCCACACGTTAGGAAACATTACATTAGACGATGGTCAGAAGTTTACTAACAACAGATAAAAGATAATAAAGTTATTACAATTCCCCATTCGTTGAGTGGTCCCTTCCTAACTCGGCATGCAACCTATTTTTATACTTTGTTAACCAACTCTCAAGTTCATTGTGTGTTTCTGAACAGAAACAGATACAGATACGTGTGTCAACTGTCATATTGGAATAATGCTTAAATAGGGTAAGTTCGCCCACTAGCGAGCTGGATTTATAAATAACTCGATTTGCAATCGACTGTGAATTGAATTCAACAGTTGGCTACAAAGCAGCTGGCTCCCACACACAAGTTTCCACTTCTCTCTGTTTCACTCACTACCTCGCCCCTCATCACCCTCAGATATGATTGACATTTAAAAGGACATCAAGGACTCCCACCCGGCTTGATCTGTAGCGTCATAGGGACATAAGCCCACAAACCACGACTCTAATATCAAACCACAACTGTTCTCGGCCGCGTTTGGTTGTCCTCTACACCGCTACACCGCTCCTTGGAAATTTCAAATACCACGCGTTGATATTTGCGTCTTCCGTAATTGTACGCGTCTACCTGCTATTGTCTGAACATATCACCGGAGTTAATGACCATTGTGTGCAAGTCAACGCCATCTATATTGAACCGCCGATTCCGAGCGTAGGCAGCCAACTTTACAAAAGACCAGGTTACGTATACGTAGTCTTGATGTACCTATGTTCACGTGCTTGTTTTTCCTGCTCGTGTTTATAGAAAAAGATGAAAGTTAAAAGTGGGGAGGAGGTGAGACATCCCCAAACACAGGCGAAAGGACTCAGGTCCTCTTGCACCTTGCCAGAGCTTCTGGTTGCCACTGGAGATTATTGATGTGACCCGATGGTCTATGATGATCCGATTACCAAAGGTCCAACGGACGTGTGAGTGTACAATTTGCAAAGAGATATTCAGAATATTGAAAATTCACTAGTGTGGGTGGTGGGGTGGAGGCGTAAACAGGTGATCCGCTTCTACAGAGCGTTCGACTGCGGTTGATTCGCATTGGGTGAGCGACGCGGTGAGAAGTTTGTGGTAACGTCTGGTGTTGGCGTGCGGGCGGCGGTTTATCCGGCAGATGGGCAGATAGGTCGCATCTAGTGGTGGTTTTGTAAAGGCGTCGACACACACACACACCGTTCGCCCCCCGATGACAACAGACAATCGGCGGGATGCTGGGGAACGAACTCGTGTCGAATGCCTCAGTGCGCGCGCGAAACTCCGGCCAACAACATCCAACTTCCCGCAGAAAACCGAACAAACCCCTGAACAATATACACCTCGATTTTTTCCCGATACTTTGCGGGCTAAATTCGGACTGGTGTAGTGCGTGGGCGAAATGTGGCTGAATCCGGGTGACGCACGCCGCCCGCAACGTGACACGATCAAAGTACGCCGGGCGAAGAGCGAAAAACTCAGACCGTAAGATGAAACACTTTTTTCTCGAAACATTAAACAAAAAATAAAACACCCTATTGTCGACCATTAAACAAAAATACACCGTTCAGCCTAACAGTAAGCAAAAAATAAAATCTTGATTTGCATATGCTTCGTATAGGTCGAAAAAAATATTTTAGTACAAGTGCCCCTGAAGGGTCTTTCAACGTAAGCGTTTTTAAATATGTTTTTATGGATCACTTTGTAGAAGTGCAGTTCATGAAAAAATGGAAATTTAGTTCATGCTTTTAAAAGTGCCTAGAATACTGGAGGAAAATCTGTTTTGAATATGAAACATAATAAATTTAGATCCATAGCAAACTTATCCCCGACTTTTTTGTGTATAAAAGGGCTTTGTATAAAATATGGTTGAAAGTATGAATAAAATTACTACTTTACCAATATATCATAAAATGGCGAACCGCCGAAAGTTCTTTTTAGTATTGCATGGTTTACAATGTATGCATAATTATATCTTCAACCTGTAAGTTAAACCATAATATGTTTATGTTATGACTGACTAGAGAATTACTGACGACGCATAGTAATTCATGTCAGTATAGATATTCATTAATCCTCCAATGAACACAGATTACGTCTATAATAGTCAAGAACATGACTAGAGCCAGTGACTACTAAGAATATGACGAGGGTGTAATAGTAAACGTCTGGGAACTAGTTTAAGTGGTTAAAACCCTGAACAGTGGAGGAACGGAGCCATTAACATTTTCACGTTTGACATTTCATTACTGCCAGGATAATATTCCAAAAATTCATCCACTTGCTGCTACCACCTAATGAAATACTTGTGCAATTTGGTTGGGTCCGGTCTAAGAATACATCTGACCCACTAACATGCTTTACATTTTCCTAGGTTCATCAATAATTCCACCTGCATGGATCTTAATTTTCTTACTACTCCCAACGTAATAGTTTCATTGACATTTTATAATAACCATAAAGATAAATCCGGAATGAGACCCCCTTCCGCGATTTGTAAGAATTTCACAGAATCAGATTCACTTTTCTTCAGATCGATAACATTTAGAACGAAATGTCATGGCACCTTAAATCAGAAGAAGCCCCTTAATCTAGCCTTGTCTAACCCAAACCCTTTATAACTTCACTCTTTACGAAATAGAAATAAAACACTTTTCTCTTTTTTTAGAAGTCGTAGAATGATAAATACAAACAGTTGAGTTTTTCAACGTCTGTGGATAGTTTTTTCGCATGTCCCAAAGCAATAATTCGTCTATTGATACCCTGGAATGATTTATACGACTTGTAATCTAAACTAAAATGATTAATTACAGTACCGAACAATTGCCGGTGGTGTCTACGGCGAATTCAGCACGCACGTCGGCCAATTGCAGTCTCGCTTCATCTCGAGAGTCATCCACAAGCGCTCCAGGACCAATGCCATACCGTGTACTGATGTTAGGCGGTCCAGCCGTTGGAAAATCATCGCTGGTTTCGCAATTTATGACTTCCGAATATCTCCACGCATATGACACGAGCATAGGTAAGTAATACGAAATTCTGAAATTCTTCCGTGGACTAAGCTACACCAGTGTAGCTGTTTCCTGAGCTTGCAGTTCCCTTTAATGTCGCCTGGGTGCTACCCAGCTGAGATCTTGAGTTTAAAATTCCTCTGTGAGGAGTTTGGCGTGCGCAATTCCCTTCTTCCTGATTTTGCCTTTGCCTTCCTGCCTCCCGTTGAGCGCGGATGATAAACCTAGCGGTTTCCGTTCATATCCGGCATTTAGACGCAGGATCAAGGTTCACTCCTTAATATATTAATACCACATATCTCCGATATTCAGGAAATTCACGAAATTCACAGCATTCGCAAATTTTATTAGAATCAGACGTAAAAACGCATGGATGGTGTGAACGATTTCGTAATTACTGCCTTCTACAAGCCGCCCCTCGAGAATCGCTTTCATAAGCAGCGCAAACAAATTCCCGCACGTGCTGGCTAGCAGGAAGGAAACGTTCCGGCCTCATGTATTTATGCATAATGATGACGCTGCCCGCCGAGACTCGCGTCGGCACTCTAGCGACTGATGAGATCGGATGCATTTCATAAATTGCATCTACATATGCAAATCCGCCCTTCCTACACGATCTGAATCCTGCGACTTTCAATCGCTTTTTTTAATAACTTTATTAATAACTCAAATTATGCATTATTAAAATTGCGTGTGGAAAGCAATTTGACGTATGGACGCGAGAAAAACCGGTGATGGAAATTAACACATCGAACACGTTGACGTGACAATAACAAGTTACGATAACTGTTGCCCCCTTTGTTCAATTTCAATTCAATTATGTCCGGTTTACACTTTTACGACATGTAAACACGCATTTTCGTCATTTTCATAATTATTGTTTCGACATGTATGACATTACGGGAATTACGAAAAATCGTTGTTCAATTAATGGCGATTGCAGTCCTGATGTAATTTCACGAGTACAGCTCTCGAACATTCGCGCGGAAACTTTGCAACGGCGTAAGGCCGATCGAACAAAGTTTTGATGGATTGTTTTCACTTTGCTCCTGCGAATTACGTCACAAGTTTCATACTTCTATTTTGATTTACGTTACTATCTAGTTTTAGAAGTAAGGCCTTCCTTACATTGTTATATATAGACTTGATTTGTTATAAATTAATTTATGCTTTCTTTAGGTTTGTTTATGTTATGTTCAATTATAATAGGTTAGTTTAGATATGTTTGTGTTACTTTAGATCAGATTAGTCTGGAGTAGATCAATTTAGGATTGTTTTGTTTAGGGTCGATTAGGTTAGTTCAGATTATTTTATGAAATCATAGGTTATGTTAGATTGATTTAGAGTAGGTTCGTGTAGGATTAGATTACCTTTGTTCCGGCTCGGTTATTAATGTTAGTTTGGGATAGTTTAGATTCGTATAAGTTAATTTAAGTTAGGTTTGTTTTGATTCTTTATGGAAAAATATGTTAGGGTAGATCAGATTAGATTAGCTTACTTTAGGGATGTTTAGGTATGTTTAGGTTTTTTAGATTAGTTCAAATAAGGCTCATTTAGGTTAGGCTGAGTTAGGTTAATTTTAGTATGGTTAGGTTAGTTTAGATCAGTTTACGATAGTTTAGGTTAGTTTAGCTTATTTTAGATGAGTTCAGGAACGTTTCGCCTAGTTTATGCTAGTTTTGGTTAGTTTAGGTCAAGTTAAGTTAAATGAGATTATGTTTTGTTTGGTTAGGAAAATAAGGTTAGTAATTAGATTACAAGCGGAATTAAATGATGGTATTATTATTTATATGAAGCTAACAGCAATTAATTATACAGACGTAGGCTATAATATTAGGAATTATATTTGAGAGAAAGTACTTAGTATGATGTTTCCTATCACAACTACTATCATACAGTCTTATTTGAACGACCCCAGACTAGCTAGCATTGACATATCAAAGAAACACATGTAATCATTTAGCACACAATTAATGAATTTTTGCAAAGAAATTAATTAATTGAAATTTAACATGAAAAGAGAAAATTTGAAATTCCCAACCGGATACTAAGTACTTTCTCTCAAATATAATTCAAAAACTTCACACTAAAATTGCCAAATCCAATATAACTTATATAATTTTGGGTATATCAAATTTTTTTGTCCATTAAAACAGACATGTGGCAAATCCGCTTACGCCGTATTCGGGCCAAACTCAATTTTCAATCGACAACACCCGCCAGCAGGTTGCCACGACAGCCGAAATTACGCACAACATGGTGCGCCGTTTTAATTAATAGCATTTGGCGGTCCCTTTCACGCGAGCGAAATTCACATTCTCGCGCCCGAAGTCGCGCGTTCGCTGTGTTTACTGTATTAATTATTCCCAGCGTCGTGTTGCGTTCCAGACGACGACAGCGGCGAGAAATCCGTGTCGGTCCTGCTAGCCGGCGAAGAGTCTGAGCTAGTGTTCATCGATTTCGCCACAGCGGACCTTTCGGTAAGTGCACAACGCATTACGTCGCGTTTGTCAGGGAATTGGGTTTGTTCGGTTGTAACGGTAGTTTTTCAGCCACAGAATTGCATCAAAAAGTATACGGATCCGCACGCATACTGCGTGGTGTTTTCCTGCGCGGATCGGTCGAGCCTCAGCTGCGCCGAGATGATACTTCAGACGCTGTGGACGCTTGATACGATTAGCACACGAGCTGTAATCCTGGTTTCCAACAAGGCGGATTTGGTGCGATCGCGTGCTGTCAGCACTGAAGGTAATTAATCATTGTGTTATTATTCGTGGATTTTGGGATAAGCAACTAGGTTTATGTACTGGGTTCCCAGTATTTGGAGATCAAGTGATTATCTACTACCCACGTTGGAAATTAAACCTGTGATAGATTAATTGGAGCTGATATTGATGCTCAAATCATTGTATTTGTATATTGAATTATCATAGATTCAAGATTTCTTATGGCAGCAGGTTAGAAAGTTCTAGAACAGCCAGAAATATGTTCCTTCAGTTCTGAAGTGTCATTGGTGATGTTTGGACCAGAATGAAATATTTGATCTCAAGTACTTTAAATTAAATCCCGTTTTGACCCTTTAGGTCACAATACCTAATGTCCTATAATCCGAACTTTTAATATAATGGGTCCAATTAATGAACTTATTCTGAAATGTCAATCCATGGCTCAGTTGATTCTGGCATGTAGTGACGTAGGTGAAAATCATTGACAAACTGTCACAATCTTATCGAAATTTGAAATGTATAAATTCTTCGTAAACCAGCAATAAAATGCAAAACGAAAAACCGGAAGATCAAAAGCACAAGTCAGAAGAGAGCTTCGTGCACTTTCTTGGCTCATACGTGGGTTCGAAAAATAGCCGCTGCAACCTCGTGAAAGTGACACGAGATGCTGTCGATCTGTGGAAGAATATCAAAGATAGTGAGCGGCTACATGATCGTATCATGTTGAAACCGTCCAACTCTAATAGCTTTCAGGAACGCTGTCCAACGAAAAGCGTACCCAAGCCCAACCTTCAGAAATCTGTGCCGCAGCCAGTCAAACATCCAGATGGCCAGACTCTTGATGATATGCGTCATTTAATGAAAAAGGTTGGTAATCGTGCACGTCGAGGCACGAAAATGATTAAGAAGGGGCCTATACCAGTGAAAGATGGCAAAATGCCCATTAAAGGATTGAAGCGCATAGAAGACAAAATGATGAAAGCATCAGACAGTTCAAGTACTGAAAATTACATTCTGAAAACCAAACTGAAGCGTGCGAAGCGTCATTTGACGAACGCTATGAATCTGAAAGAGAAAATTGAGAAAGGAAGTCTGAACGGTGCTAACAGGAACACGTTATCCGCCATCCCGCCTAAAAATCACAAGTAATTACTTCGTGGCTTTGTATCTATGAGCAAATTAAAAATTGGACATAACTTTTTCAGACCTTCATTATTCGACAATATCATATCTCGTTTGGCAAGGAAGCTAGGTTTGTTCAAAGGTTCGACTAAGCGGGAAGAGAAGCCACCCTCTCTCTGTCCGAACAAGCAAAGTAAACTGTGAATTTTGAGCGATATTTGTGTATTCTTGTTGATGTTCATTGGTGCTTAAGTGAAGTCTTATCATTTGCTGGATTCGTAACCTTAGGCATTTACGCGAGTTTGCATTGGCTTAATTTTTAATAAAAACGATATTCCCTATCTTTGTTTCGACTCTACTTCAGTTCAAAGAGAAGCAGATAATGAAAATCTCGAAATAACGAGTTTTTGTGCATTTTTGTAATATTTCCTTGAAATTAAACGGTGCTTTGCTATATCTACCTGAGGTTGAACGTGAGGTGAAAATATGATAAAGAGCAGACCAGAGAAAATTTCAATGTTGATTAATCAAGCAAATGAACTGAAATTGCCTTTGAATGGAAATTTATGCGGGGGTTTTTGATTCCGCACATAATTTGCAATGCGGAACTTTCCTGTTGTAACTTCACATTGCCTATACGGTCCTACAAGTTTAACTGTATCCAATTTAACAATTTGCCGGGATAAAATCTTCAATCTCAGCGATTTGCTAAGCGGACATCATCCCACCATGCCTTTCAATAATCACTATTTGCTGTCGCAATGTGGGATAAGAGGTGGTCGTGGTAGTAGAGTTGGATCAGCAACTTCGGAAATCACATTAAAAGCGGAAAATAAGTTGCGTTCAATCCGCATCGCATTTAGTTGCTATTCATTCCAAGAAGATCTGCTAACGATGCGATACAGGCAGGCAAATAGGGAAAGTTTTATTGCGTTTCACTCAACACAGAGCATCGACGAACAGCGGGGAATGATAGGATGGGTAGAGGAAGTTTAGAGGGTAGGCGTTTCATTGGTGGTATCGTTATATCCGCGTCTTCGCGAATTTTCCGGACGTGGCGAGACGTCGGTTAAGGTTGTACGCTGCGAACTGAACGCGAATCGCAATCGATTCGCTCTTTTTCCTTTTCCGCGATGAGAAGGGGTGGGAGAACAGGACGCCCGCATTGCCGGTGGCGCGCGTCATTTCTATACGCGCCGTCTGTCTGCAACCCTCCCAACTAGGACAGGACAATGAACCCTTTCCTCGGGGCTCCTCTCCTAGTCTCGACTGGAACGACGCCAACGGACTATGTGGAGCTATGTGGATGGATCCCAAGTTTGTCCAGTGATCTACCTAGACAGGAATATTAAATATAACTAAGGAATATGTTTGGTAAAATGAACGCCTTGAGTGAATTTGAAGAGGAACGGATATTGTTGTTGACACCCAGTATAATAGGAAAAGTGTTTCTGAATGCCGAAAGCGTTTGGTCAAAGTTGACCTCATAACCGATTATAGGATCTTTACTTTGGGACCACCAGTTTCAGGACCCTTTTATCCTGTAATTACGACATAGATGACTGGTTCCCAACTTGAATTACACGCCTAGCCTTTTGTTGTAATAAAATTAATGCCATTTCTCGCTTTACATAACTTTAACCGCAAAAGTTACCACCACGGCTATGACATTATGTCACTTATACAAAGTGGAACAAAGGCTATTACGGAATATCTCTGTTAACATTTGTTCTCCCTCCTTTATAAAGACTTATGGAGAATGGGAACTTCAGAAGTTGTAAAACATAGGTTAAATAATTATAATTCGCCTTTTTCACTTAATTATGACACCAAATTTGAAAAATCAGCGAAATAAAAATATAGGATTATTTAATTGAGAAACATCGAAAAAATCTGTCGAAAAAAATATTCATTTTTGAGTCACCTTTATAGTCATGGATCATAACAATTTCAGGACCTAAATGTTACTAAATATATGTTACTGGGTCCAGTCTACTTGTAGAAAACATCTCTCGATCACAATTCTCGATCACTTGTTGTGAAGCCACAACAAACACTCCGATGAAGCAACCATCTCCAGATGTGAAACAGTCTGTTACAAATATAT
>JAODAC010021719.1:0-18497 GCA_027575185.1 Mimaenictus wilsoni
AGTATGTTATTGGCTAGTACTGTTAGTTGTTCTGCTAGAGCTGGTCCGCCATATTTCAGCAGCTCGTTTGGTATACAGTCTTTCCCCGCACTTTTCCGGTTTTTTTAATTTACTGAGAGCACTTTCCACTTCTGAGGGATCAATGTGTGCTATTTTAAATGTTGAATAATGTTGATAGTTGTTCGAGGTGAGTAGTGGGTGAATTATTAATTGAACTTTTTATTAATTGATTAACTGAAGCACTACCAACTATGCTGCCCAGGTGGGCCAGCCCTTTTTATTTTCACGTATTTAACTGAATTATTAAAATATATTATATTTTATTTATTCTGCTATTATTAAAACTTCGACCCAATACATCATTATTAACAGATAGTACAATCGCTAGACACTAATAGACCAACATAATTAATATACATCAATATGGCCTAATTTATTAAACACGTACAGCACGTGTTAATAAATTAAGTAAACTATATGTTTAACGGCATAAGAATATAATTAATTATGAAAGTAGTAACACAGTGTATACAATTATCGACAGTTTCTAAACAGTTTCAATCCATTTGTATTCATTAGTTCGTCCTCGAATTAGCGGCGGCAGCGTACGCTGCAACGAAACATAAATATTCCGTGTTGAACGCGCGATCCTCTCGTCTGCGTCCGGCTGGTGTGCCATTCGATTGCAGCCGGCGGATCGGGGGCGGCGTGCGATGCGGATTCCGGCCTAATGGAAAAATCGCATAAATCCCCCGGCCGCAAATGCGCAAATGCGATATCGGCAGCCCGGATTACAATTACCGCCGCGATTGCAGCCCCTTCCATCGTAGGTCACGCACAATGGTGGCAGCCATAAGAATGGTCACATGTGGTGGGGGTCGGGGAGGGCAACGGGTAGCCTGGAAGTGGCGGACGAAAAACAATTCCCAGCATGTTATGAGTACAATTTTGCAATTTTTACGCACGGTTATACACGCATTTTTGTGCCCCCATTTATTTCTTGTTTGGTGAATTCTGTTGATATTTTATATTATTTTCCATTGCTACTTTAATGCAGACATGAACATGGAGTATTTTCTGTATTGCGCATACTAGTGTAAACAATTTGGAAAATATATTTTATGCGCGCTTGGAATTGTTGGAATTTACTATAACTTCTATAGGAAAATAACGCATTTTTATTTTTTATGACTTTGTAAAAACATAGTGCACAATATAAATAATTTGGTTTAAAAAAATATTTGCGCGCTTACAAACCATTTCGCGAGTGAAATTGCAGTGTGCTCAATCTTTGTCAATCAATAACTATTCTCAATCAATAACTATTGTATATTTTACGGAGATACTTGACAAAGGAAAAGTATCATGTCTTAATTCTTCTTCTTCATGCTGATTTATGGATCTTGGCAATAAGGCCCCCTGAACCAGAATTAACTCCACAGAACTATACTTAATAATAAAAATGCAAGTGGAATCTGCTTGCTTCCGTATAGCGGACAGAAACTCAGTTGGAGAGGAACTAATAGTGCTCTTTGCAAATTTATTGGAAGAAACGCAAATCATTCAATACTAACACCGAACAATACTAGAAAAGAAAGTGTTTTTGAAATATTTTCCGAGGGCTAGGTTTTTAATAATGACAAATGGAAGGTTGTTAATCGACGCAGGGCCCTTTGATAACTACATGGATATCAGCACCACAGTTACACCAGAAGGAAAGTATTTCAGCAGTCCTCACAAATGAACTTTTCCATTACGTTGATGTTCGAATCGTAATACATTTTTTTCCTTATTATCACTTCCGGTGTAAGAACCTTAAATTACTTACAAGGGAAGTGTCAAAATTGTGCAACACCCATGTTGTAAACTGTTAGTGCACGGTCGTTGTATATTTTCCATGTATTACTAAAGCTTTTGTGAGGGTATATAGAAGGTATGGATATTGGAGAGAAAAGACAGATTTTTGGCAGGAAGGAAAGATATGTAAAAGATCCGGCAGTACATTATTTATAAATTTGCATAGTTTATAAGTAGGTGATTTGATAAAGCTAACCACTGGGCGCTCGAAATACGCTGTCAAGAATACGATAGACCTTAATAATAATATTAAGAATATAAATATCCCACGGAATGCGAAATTAGTTTCATTCGACATCAGAAATTTGTTCCCTTCAATACCGCTATATGAATATTTAGATCTGATAACACAAAAAAATCAACGATATTAACATACACAACGCGACAGATATTAAAGAAGCCCTTGATTTGTGCGCAGAGTTTAAATACTTCCAATTTAATGGCAAGCACTATATATAAAATTCTGGTTTACCCATGGGATCACCTATTTCACCTCTGTTCGCTGACATCTATGTCAGAATTGTGCAATACCCATGTTGTAAACTGTTAGTGCACGGTCGTTGTATATTTTCCATGTATTACTAAAGCTTTTGTGAGGGTCTATAGACAGTGTGGATATTGGAGAGAAAAGACAGATATTTGGAAGGAAGGAAAGATATGTAAGGTATAACATATTGTCCAGCCACGATATAAAGCCGCCTAGAAAATTATTTGGATAGAAATGAGAAACTTACTTATCGGGGAAAATATATTAATCCTTTTAGAAATGTCAGACAATTACACAGTACCTGCGTATACTTCAAACACACTAATCGCTGATATTTCCTCACGATAGTTATCTTAACTCTTTTCATTTTACAATTTGCAATCAGCTAATTCATTAACACATTTAAACCACTTTAACATTGTCGCATTTAAGTTTTGCAACATAATTCACATTCAGGGTTATTGCCTGGCCCCAGAATTACGATGTGTACATTTAGCGATTAATAAAAATGCAAATGGAATCTGCTTGCTTCCGTATAGCGGACAGAAACTCAGTTGGAGAGGAACTAATAGTGCTCTTCGCAAATTTATTGGAAGAAACGCAAATCATTCAATACTAACACCGAACAATACTAGAAAAGAAAGTGTTTTTGATTTACTTTCCGAGGGCTCGATTTTTAATAATGACAAATGGAAGGATGCGAATCGACGCAGAGCCCTTTGATAACTACATGGATATCAGCACCACAGTTACACCAGAAGGAAAGTATTTCAGCGGTCCTCACAAATGAACTGTTCCATTACGTTGATGTTCGAATCGTAATACATTTTTTTTCCTTAAATTACTTACAAGGGAAGTGTCAGAATTGTGCAACACCCATGTTGTAAACTGTTAGTGCACGGTCGTTGGATATTTTCCATGTATTACTAAAGCTTTTGTGAGGGTCTATAGACAGTATGGATATTGGAGAGAAAAGACAGATTTTTGGGAGGAAGGAAAGATATGTAAGGTATAACATATTAGGGTTATTGGGTTATTGCCTGGTCCCAGAATTACGATGTGGACATTTAGTGATTTCGGTGGTTTTTGGAATGCGTGAGCAAAAAAACCATCAGATCGTGTTTTGCTCAAGTACATCTGGTGGGACCATCTTTGCGTTAAGGATTTCACGTTGATCGGGCAGGCTAGACTTGCGAGTGGCGAAATGTGCAGCAATGTTTTGGCAAAGCTGTGCCTAAGGGTAGCATTTCGCAATCCAAACTTCAACGTGTCAACTTCTTTCCACAGCTCAATCATTACTGTCAACGAACGGGTAGTTCAGATCCTGCTAAGATAAAAGACCTTCGACGTTATCGTCTAAGGTTAATGTTGTCAACAGGAGGAATGTTCTCAACAACCCAATTTGACCGTAAATTGTTGCAAGGGTACACCAATTTCGTATATAATTATCGCGGGTTTTTGATCGGCCCCAAAGGCCACGAAGAAAACGAAGGAAATAAACATAAACACAGTTGTATTCAGTATTTTTTGCATTTTTTGATGCCACTTACGAAACTCTTCAAGTTTCCGAGAAAACCGGACATATATGTCCCCGCATTGACATTCCAAAGGAAAATTATAAATTGTGACAGGCTCCACAGGCCGCGCAAAAATCGTAGACTTTTAATTTAATGCTGACCTGAGTAATCTAAGTATCATATGTACTCAAAGGTGCTACACTCAAAAACTCACCTCCCATATGAAACGCTAACTAACATTTATATCTAGGTCTTGTAGTTATCTTCAGAGCAGTCATTCTTTTCGTCGAATGAAGTACCTTAGAATCTATTTCTTCCCCTCGAATACAAAACTTCTTAATCTTCCGTCCTGTCCGCAGAATCACAATAAAACAAAGCCCACGTCACACAAAGCATGAACACAAACAAAAATCCAGTGACAAATTTAGTTGCAACTCGCTCGTGCATTCGCAAATGGAGTCGTATTTTAATTTCAACCCCAAGCGACTGTAAACAGTAGGCATCATTTAATGTACATAATACACGTACGCAAACTCCAGCACCGAGTTTAATGCATTAATTCGTTTGCATCAGACTGCCGAGCTGTTCATCCATTATTTTTGCGCATCGTGGTTTCACCTTAATTTACTCCCCCTTCGTCGTCTTACTTATCGTCTTACGCATTTATGTTCGCGCCGCTGCCATCCGGGAATGGAGAGTTTTTACCCATCGCCGAAGTGCTGCCGGTTTTTATGCGCCTCTGCGCTCAACTTTTCCGCGCGACGGACGTAAAACTCTCACGTCCAACTTGCTCGCGAGGACTCAACGCTGAGTGTTCCTGCGATTGCCACGTAACTAGGGACGCGCTGAGACAAGACGCGGCTTGACCCAAATTCTGGAGCTTCCATTTGCCGACGGGAACACTCCTTCATGGGAGGTGGATTCAAAGAAAGATACTCTCTCAAGGAGGATATAATAAGACTGTGTATTATTTCAACTAACTAAAGACTTGTTATATGTATGTCTGTTTGCTGTCAATGTTAGTTTTCCCGGTTCCTGTAGTCTGATGGAGAGAATTATTTCTTGTATTCCTTGATTAAATCATATCCGATTTTATAATTTAGTCTTGCAACCTAATTTAAGACTTCCTCTGCTTGGGTCAAAGAAGTAAATAATCCTAAAACCAGTTTGTGCGAGTGGTTTGCTGATTTGGAATAATAACAACCGTAAATTTGACAATTCAGGTTTGATCCCAGAAGTTATAGAAGTTCTCGACAAAGAACTGCGATATGTCAAAAATTTTGAACAACCTTCGAATTTTATTAACTCTTGGTGTTCAACCATACTGTATATGATGATTCCACTTCGAAGTCGAAGCGAATTTCATTTCAATCGCGATAGTAGTCACCGAACAGCTTACAATAGCCGCCAATGAAACCAGTCTGAATTGCATGAGAAGAACAAACTTTTTCTAGCAGTAAGATGAAAAACCGTCCACCTCCGTCGTTCTTCAGTAATCCAGAATCCAAAAATCCTTCTCTTCGACAATCGGACTTTTATCCTGTCGCCCCTCGTGTTTTCGATACCTCGGTATCCAATTGCAAACTTTTTTCCACTTTTGTCTGTTGATCACAGCCAGCGAACCGGTGCTGGTGCAGAGGTGCGGGAGGGAGGTTGGAGCAATGGAGATAGACGGGATGGCAGGATCGGTCCAAACGCAAACAGCTGCTACCCGCCGATGGACTTTTCGCTTGCTCACCGCTTCCGTGCGCCATCACGAGCAGTAATTAGTGGAGACAATTTATTTATCAATTATTTTCGCTACTCTAATAGGAGAAATAAATAGTAAACTCATCTACCAAACAACACCAACCCAACAAATAACGCATTGTACACTGATTGAATCAGCCACTCTTTACGCTGGTGTGTATTTCTACCTCTATATACCTGGCACCTTACATTTTAGCATCTTTAAGCACGACGAGCCGTAGTGAAAGAGGCAAAAACGCACAGTGCCTCCTTGATCAATGTTTTGTTCACGGAAATATATTCGAAAGAGCAATGCAGACGGGACAACACGAATTTTAAATTTGGTCTGCGTGTGTAATCAAATTGGTCGTTGATAAAGTATAGTACGTTACTCGAGTGCAAACAGCATATTACGCACTCACAGAGTGCTACATAACTTCTGTTCGTGCGTAATAAGACGTTTATAGCACTTGATATGACATCTACTAATTAGGTATAAATTATCATTTTTTTAGACTGGTACTGGTTTTAGTATTAGTGTAAATAACATTTCATCTAATTACATACAAATATAGAAAAACTAGAGCTGCCATTAGAAAAGTTGAAGAGAGGAAAGTCCGACGCGACGGCGACGCGTCGGCCACTTATTGCGAAAAAAGATATCTCGTCCGAATGAGATCGGGCCACAAAAGATATCAACAGAAAGAGGGTGCTCTCAGGAGCAGATTGATACTAAATTTATTAGATTTACGACAGAATTGACCCAGTTATAAAAATTTTCATTGATTTATTCCATAAATGAATATAAAATAAAGTCACTTATTGCAACAAAAAGATATCTCGCCCCAATGCGATCAGAACACAAATAATATCATCAAAAAGAGGGTGCTCTCAGGAGTAGAGTGATACCAAATTTATTAGATTGCCGCCGGAATTGACCCAGTTAGGACCATTTTTATTGATATTTTCATAAATGAATATAAAATACAGTCACTTATCGCAAAAAAAAGATATCTCGCTCCAATAACATCGGGCCACATATGATATCATCAGAAAGAGCGTCCTCTCAGGAGTAGATTGATACCAAATTTATTAGATTGCCGCCGGGAATTGACCCAGTTAGGATCATTTTCATTGAAGTTTTCCATAAATGAATATAAAATACAGCCACTTATGGCAAAAAAGATATCTCACTCCAATGAAATCGGGTCACAAATAATATCCTCAAAAACGGGGTGCTCTCAGGAGTAGATTGATACCAAATTTATTAGATTTCCGACGGAATTGATCCAGTTAGGACCATTTTTATTGATATTTTCATAAATGAATATAAAATACAGCCACTTATGGCAAAAAAAGATATATCGCTCCAATAAAATCGGGTCACAAATGATATCATCAGAAAGAGGAGTAGATTGATATCAAATTTATTAGATTGCCGCCTGAATTGACCTATTTATGACCATTTTAACGGCTTAGTTTTAATAATTTAATTATATATCACAAAAAATGCAAAAAAAAGTTATTTTGCATGCGTATAAATGAAATGTATATTGTGTCACCTTAAAAATGTTGATTTGTGAGCAAAATTTCACCTTATGTATAAAGATATGATAGCTGAAATTCATTTTACGATAATTTAAACAGCATTTCCTGTCTTTTGCAATAATTGTTCCCAAATTAAAACGCCCAGTATATTAATACTAATGATCATAATGATGCAAATTTCTCTTAGGTAGCATTTAGTAGCTTATTACTTCATAGTACAATCGAAAAATTATATATGTTTTACATAGAATTTAAGAAAAAGACTTGTGACGGGCAAAACCACTGATTTCAACCACTGTGCGACGGTAGAGAAGCGTTTCTGAAGGGCATGAATGAAGTTTGGATGGGAGAAGCTGCATTGGCGCAGTACTTCACGGAGGGAATGGCAATTTTAATTTACAAAATGGGGATAGGTCGCTGCTGGAGAATTACAGGTGAATAACAATCATGGGGGCATTGTACAAAGAGATTATACTCATGGTGTACCAGAAATTGGAGAGAGAAGCAGAGGCAGGATGCCTAATACCGAAGTCCTAAGCCGGTTTTAGAAAGGCGGAGAGACGACAGAATAAATTATTTCACTAGCGAGGATGATGGAAGAAACAGTAGCGTGAAAGAAATGGATGTACGCGGTTTCCTTGGACCATTAGGCGGCCTACAAGTCCCTCGATATCAAAAGAGCGTAGTGGACCAGTTGGAACGATCGCTGCTTACTACGCAGGGGGTTCCAGGTTCAAATCGTGGTTGTGACAATTACACCTCTACTCGCTCCGGCAACCGTATTAACATCTGTGGTTGTCGTTATAGAAGTCTTCTTCACCTTGGGTGAGGCTAGCAACCTACCCAAAGGGAACTAATATGCTAATAGTTACCCAGAAGTTATGCTGGAAGAATGACAGGCCACAGGCCTATGCCCGGTAAGCGATCCGGCTTCACTCGGAAGAAGAAGACGTAAATTGATTAAGTATCTAAGAAAACAGAGTATGGTGTCTTGGTGTAAGTCAGATGATTGTTAGTTGGGTGCACAGGTTATATGTTGAAACGTGGGCTGTGGTGAAAGTAAATGAGCGGATGGCAGAAAGGTTTAGGAGTGCAAAGGGTGTACGATATGGATTCCCGATGAGTCTGCTTCTGTTTAATCTGTACCGGAAGATTGAAGAAGAATAAATGGGAATGGTGTGCTATTAAAGGTGTAAGTGGTTGGAGAGTGAACTGAAGGAAAGTGTACGAGTATGTGGGTTTGTCAGAACCAGCAGTAGGGGAAATATTGCGGGAAGGATGATCGTTAGAATGGATTGGGCGTGAAAGGGGCTAGAGTTGAAAGATCAGGACAACGTTGGTAACAGCTCGACTTACAGATTAAAATGAGCGCCAAATACTGCAACACCATCCGAATAATGCAAGAAAAAAATCAAAGTTATCTACGAAGTGTTGCATCTTGAAATTTCTGTCTCATCTTGAATGTTCTGTTCTAAAGAAGCACCTATTTTAAGTTTTACATGGAGTATGGCTGCTCTGCACACTGCAGTATTTCTACTGAGGGTTCTGGATCAATCCTCCTTCCACCGAAATATCCATAAGCGCCCATGACATCGTCCCTATTAGACAAGCGGCCAGGGCAAGGTGTTGGACTAAGGAGAAAAGGTAAAAAAGGTGTGGATGAGGTATGAATATATGGAGTATGTGTTATGTCGAGGTGGGGTGGATACCTCGGAGCATCAGTGACCATCTCGCAGGAGGTCTTCTTCTCCTTCGTTTTCTCTCTACTGTCAGGTTATTCATAGCTGTTTTTCGGGAGTCGTTGATCAGGCATTCGTTCCACTTATTCGAATCACTTTCTGCTTCTCGTCTTTTCCATCTAACGATGTCCTCGATGTTGCATGTCTGTCTAATTATGCTGTTACGCACGGTAACGTATTGGTGGTATCGGTAAGGTATTATTTTTCCAGTTATAACAAGTAGCGTTCAGAGCGACAGAACAGAGATAAGTTCTGTTTAGCATTTGTTTGGTTTTTCGGGTCTAGTCTCTATGGTCTTGTAAAGACTTTGCATAGTTTTTCCTTGCTTTTCACTTTCATGTATTTGTTGTTGCATAGTAAACTCTTAGGTAACCCGATATAATTACTCCTTTGTTAATGTTTTATTTGGCTTTTTCCTCTGTATGACTTAATAAATGGTTAACTTAAGGCTTATAACGAATTACAAATAACTAACTTAAAACCAACGAGTCCCCTCCAATGTTCTCAAACCAATACTTCTTTTCATCGCCTAATCATTTTCTCTGGTTCTACCCTCTTCAAAATTTCCAACCCTCTTGCCGTTCTCCGTTAGCCACCTGTTCGTGTTAATTACCACATTTTCTAACTCATCTTTCCACACATGTTGCGCCACCCCATATTCATTTCTAACATGTGTCGGTCCCCTCCATATCTTTCATCCTTAACGTGTTCTTGCCAATAATTGCTTATTTTCTGAACTCTTATAGCTTTCATTTATGGACGCAGGTCTCCATTCGATTACTTGTCTTCTGTGCTATCCAGGATTGTATGAATTTTTCATAATTTTGCCGTTCCTGGTCCTGCACCTCCCTCCCCTAAATCTCACTAGTTCCTAAAGGGACCCCCCTTTATCTAATAGACTTGCCCTTTCCGACTTTCCAATAAACCTACCCTCTCATACCCCACCTTACTGTTACAACTGTTCCGCCAATTGTATTTTCCTCTTTCCACGCACCACTACCATATATTTCTTTTATCTCATGATCTCTAGTTTGCGAAATCTCTCTTCACATCTTTTCACTTTCTCCATATAGTCCACTATTCTAACAACCTTCTATCAGTCTGATGCAGCACAATATATTCCTTAAAAGTATGAATTATTATCTTATTACTATTATCTTAGTCTATTAAACTTTTCTAAAATAATCGCCTATGAGCTATAAAATATTATTTGTGTTTCGATATTCCAAATAAAAAATTAAAAAAAAAACTATATATAAATCCACAATTTTCTATAATAAAATTGTTTGATTAGTTTTCAGTATATTGTTTATTATTACATTTCGAATATTGCATTGCTATTTAATTATTGGTTTCCATAAACACATTTGAAAAATATTGAAAATAGGACCAAATAAAATAATTTTACTATTTTTTCTTTAATTTGAAAATCTATAACTATATATTGAATAAAACAGCTGGATTTATAACTGAAAGCTTTATTGCATGCACAAAACGTATGTTTATTTGACATTTTGTGCAAATAAAGAAGTTTAAATGTTGGAATTTAAATCGTAAATTTGCACTGAGATATAGTTCACAATATTTTTGATCGGTAAATGGGGTTTCGCTGCGAAATATCCGTCAATATTTCGTTGATTTCAACGCCTAATCAATATTTTAACCAATATTCACATTATGGGATTTTAAAAATGCAAAAATATTTAAATATGCAAACGAACTATAAATACTTTAGTAGGTAGTCAAAATGTATCCATTAAGGAAATATGGATAGCAGTTATACAGTGCGTTCAAACTTGAAGTGTTGAAAATAAGCATTTCTCTCGTATGTGGCAATTTCGAACACCGATCACGTACCGCTAACTCACTTCACGTAAACTCCGATGGAGCGCAGCCCCGCCGTTCACATACCGCCACGACCGCCATGGAGTGCCCCGCCACCGCCCACGTATTCCAGCAGGATATCCGAGGAAATCCAAGGATTCCGCCAAGTTTGACGTGACTTTCTGACTTCGATTCACCTCCGATGCGATGGAGCGTAAAAAGGAAAGTCCTGCGGGCGCGCATGCACGGCTGCAGCAGGTCGACGCGGGAGAGCGGCCGAACGACGCGCGCCACATTAACCGCCGCCAGCCGCCACCAAGCTCGCAGTAAATCGAAGGAAAAATGAATAAATCTAATCTGTGCGCATTAGACGGATTTATTATACGTCTCTCCGACTGCGCGCTTGACGTCCGCCGGCAATCGGTATCGAATGACAGGGGCGGTGCGCCGGCATTGGCAGGAAGGCAGGCGGTGACGGGCGGTGCTTGATATCCTGCGGACGGTCTGTCGTCAGCGATATTCAATAAAAGCTTGCCTGTTATCGATACGTCTTCCTGGCGCAATTTCACCCACATTAAATATATTTCTCAAGGGTCGGCAAGAAAAAGTTATATCGCGTTTAGACTCGACGATATATTTTTAATATTTCCTCACATTTAATACACCAATTTTCAACCTCTAAAGTTTTCTAATACTAATATGTACTAGTTTTATATAAACTGACATTGCCGAGGGTCGGCAAACTAGATGTACTAAAATTTTACACTTACATAATCATTTATTACTAAACAATAAACTTTATAATTCATTTTTCGCTAGACGTTCCATATTCAGGGGTTGGTAAATTATCTACAATGGTTCTTGTGTTTTTGATGTGTAATAATAGCAAATGAGAACGTTTCGTACACTTTAGCAAGTAACAATGATCTCGATTATACATAAAATAATCTCAACTTCATAGTAATTTATGTATTTTTCGCGACAATACCAAAGCAACGCCCCAAGGAATATTTTACGCTCGCTGGTTAAATGCTCGTCGAGAGTCTTCTTAGCGTTGCCGTTTCCGCTGCCCCCCATACTTTCTGTCGCCTTTCCCCATCCTTTGGCCCTGTTTTCGGACGCGCAGGACGCTCGCCAGAGTGGGTCCTTATCGCCTCGCCGAGTGAGTGTTATCCTGGCGAGGACACACAGCGCTCTAAAATATGCATGTTTAAAGAGGTTTCCGTGCTACGTGCCCGGTCGCCACCACCTCCATCTAGCAGACACCGCCCTCAACGAGCCAAATGGGCGCACATAACATCGACGCGAACGGGCAGAATACAGCAAGGAAGCGCAAACGATGGGCATGCCTAAAAGGCACTAATGCTTATCACGAAAGGTTGTGCAGTGTTTTCTGTAGTTTTTTTTGTGCTTGAATAGGTGATGGAATTTTATGATTTTCATCATAAATTATAGCTGTTCTTATTGTAAAATATATTCTGTTCTAGTTTTTAAAATTTACTATAGTATGTTTTTTTTTTAATTCAGCAGTAAGTTTAAAATTTAATATAAAAAATATTATTAAATATTTAGTGAAATCTGCTGAATATGGTAGCTTCTTTATACGGTATCCTTCCTACAACAGAACATTGTTCAGGTCCGTAAGTTTTCGTAACTTACAACTGCTGATCATAAGGTCCTGGGTTCAATTACCAGCGAATTTAGAATTTAGAACAGGCCAAATTCTTGTAGAGGTACATTTCGGGAAACTTCCAAAATCGCATTTTAGAGGCATTGGAGTGTTTCCAATGGGCATACGGATCGTTCCGGGGCAGTCACTTGTTCTACTACCATGCGATACCCTTGAGAAAAAGGCTCACCATCGTAAGTTAAGTTCTGCTGTATATGGTACCTTCTTTATACGGTATCCTTCCTACAACAGAACATTGTTCAGGTCCGTAAGTTTTCGTAACTTACAACTGCTGATCATAAGGTCCTGGGTTCAATTACCAGCGAATTTAGAATTTAAAACAGGCCAAATTCCTGTAGAGGTACATTTCGGGAAACTTCCAAAATCGCATTTTAGAGGCATTGGAGTGTTTCCAATGGGCATACAGATCGTTCCGGGGCAGTCACTTGTTCTACTACCACGCGATACCCTTGAGAAAAAGGCTCACCATCGTAAGTTAAGTTTGCCTACTAATGTACCACGTTTTAGTTTGGGAGATTCTATCTGGCTTAGGGGGTTAGCAGTTTTTTCCTCTTTCTGAAGGACCTTTCGTCCTATCAAAACACGTTTATTTCAAACATATTAAATTAAAAACGTTTATTTTCACCGGTAAAAATGGAAGGGAGCGGGTGATGTTCCACGAATACCATTTTAAGCATTTCGTGGGACCTTCCCCGAACCAGCCTTTCTGTTCGATGAAGTCGGGGGGAGATAAATCGAACTCCTAGTTTACGTCCGGTCCTGTCCGTTGTTTTTCGCTTCCCCCTCGTTGGAGACATTTTTTAATTAATCCTGGGTGGTCAACGCCACTAGTACTGCGACCAACTTTGGTCTATTGTGCATCGACCAATACTATGGACCAATAACGGAGATAGCCGTAGAAAAGGTTAGAATCTCCTTGACCGACTTCCCCTTGAATTCGGCAAGACTTTGCTGCTCGCTGCCAAGCAAATAAACGTTTTCAGGTGTCGTTTTCACCTCCGATTTTTGGCTCCAATTTTGGCTAGGTGCTACAAGCATGACCGGCATGACCTATCAGTAGGCTAAGAAATAGCCTTATATAGCTTTTATCAGCTCTATAATTTCTTGGGCTCTGTTGTGTGATACAGAGCAGCCTTTTGGCCTGCCTAGGACTCACTTCGTCCCCCCAGCGGTCTCATGACTGGCACGATACCAATTCTTGATCCATGTCTTCATTATGGACCTTGATAATCCACAGATTGGTTCAGGACCATGGAAAGTGGTTTCCGCTGCTTTCTGCCTTCATGGTGACATTATGCGCGTGCGTGACTTATTGCGTCCACACGCTTCGTGCGCACCATGATGCGTCATCGAGGAATCCTCATCTTTTCATTTCGTGTCTTTCGTATAACATGTAAGTGCAACCTTGAGCTGCAAGACGCGTGGTTAACCAACGTTCCCAGCGTGCCTGCTAAAGGTTTGTTACTTATTTCTTCAAGTCTCCAAGGTTTGTCTAACGTTCCTTGTTTTCTTCCAGCCTGTTTTCCCTCACATCCAGTGTTCAACCCCTGCAACTATCGCTCTTGCACTGTGCCCCGAACCCCGTTACATGCTTGCAACGTTTCAGTATCCTGACATTATGCAGAAATTTAGGAAGGCTAAAGAACAATAAGTGTCTAATTTTTGTTCGTTTGATTGAGCGTTTGATATTCTTCTGAGCATATTTCGTGCGTATATGACTAGATTGTTTAGTTGTACCTGTCTCGCATTTGATTGGTTTGATTTGATTATCATGGCACAAAGTCTCAGTTTCGTTCATCGTTGTATGTTGTTTGACCGGAAAATGTTTGACATTGCGTAATACCTTGTATCCGGGGTGCAGTCCCTTTTACAGTTTCGCGTCCTCTGTGCCATCTTCTGTTACCTCTACTCCTAGGTAGGTAAAACTTTGGATTTTGGTCTCTATGTGATCCTCATTGCATGCTCACATTATGCTGTTCTTTGCCTGTTTCATGGCCTTTGTTTTCTGCGTATTTACTTTTGGACCTACGCATCTTGTTGCTGTTTTTACTTGCTTATAGATGTGTTCTGCAGCCTCCTTATCGCGGTTCATGATCCCAATGGCATCTGCATGTCACGATCTATGACGTTCGGTTAGTTGGCAGATTGTGATATGCCTTATCTATTTTGCTAAAGTGTATTCCAGCGCTATATTAAATAGGATCGTTCAGCTTTGTTATTTATTTCCACATAGACTGAGTTATTTGGATCAGTCTTATCAGTTTCTTTGGTACCTTACATACACCTAATATTTTGTGCAATTATTCTCTGCTGATCGTATCGTATGATTTTTCTAAATCTATAAATATATTGTATACTTCTAAGTGTTTGTATATTGCTGAAGCTACGATGCGAATCTGGCAGCTTATCTAAGATTCGAAAGCACAAAATAAATGGTGAAGCGACTACTCGTGCGACATAGTGACTATTTGTACGCTGGTTGTAAGCCAGCACAGTATCGGGTTGGATGACGAAAGCGCAACATGCTAAACAATTAAGTACAAACTAACGTTTGTAACTTCTTATTCATTTAAAAAATCCATTATTATAATTCCATAATTTAAGCAGTATCTTAAAACTTGGACTTGATAGGGGAATCTATGAAACTTATTGAGCGTAGTTAAGGCTGTTAATAGTACATGAAAACAAACAACTAACAAACAACAATTAAATTACGAATAGTTCGTTATCTTGACATGTCAAGGGTAGTTTCTCTAAAGTCATTCAAAACTACAATATGATAGAAGTATATGCGTTCGAGTCCAGAAAGAATACAAGTTCAAACCTATTAAATCGTAACCCATAGTTCCACTTCCAACCAAGTTTAGTACTATGTCCTGGAATAAATAGTAAATTTTAAGTTCTAAGTTTAGTACATTAAAATTCTATAGAGTTTAAATTTGAAGCAAAAAGCTTGTAGAGTTCTATTTCTATAAATAACACTAATAGGCATTGAATTTTTATGCGAAAGAATAATTTATGAACTGAAGATAATTGAATATACAGAAATAGAATTCTAGACCTTTATAAAATGTGGTGTAATGTGAAATTTATATAACAAAATTACTAATCCTCCCAAAAGCGTCTTTGTAATAAAATATTTATAAAATTTTGCAAATTATACAAGCTCTAACATAGAAATGAAAATCTGTTAAAATTGGATTCCGAAGAAAATTCTAATTAAGGATTTTTTTTGTTACGTCACTCGACAGATAATTAAATTATTATAAATTAATAGAGAATGACATACATTCCATTATTATGACTATTTAATTTATTAACACAAATCCCATTATTAAAACAACCTCGCATATACGATTATAAAAATTTAGGCCGGTGATAATAGTATATTATACAACCAGCAAGGAAATGCTTTCAGTTTTAGAGATATATGACAAATCGACGAATATGATTCGCCTTCGCCGCATGCTACAAATAACACGAGCGATAAATGCGTATTTCATGTGAGTTGCACATTATAGCCATTATGCCTAGAACTATGACATCTACCAGTACGGTTATGACCAGGTGATACCAGGAAGGTAATTACTTAATCATAATAGATAATGAAATGTACATATTATATATAAGGTGTTGGAAAACGTATTTTCATCAATCTTTTTACAAATATCATTATTACTAATTGCAAATAGGCGTTGTCGCAAACCCACGTTGTTGTGACGTGGTGAACGCGCCGGGTCAAATCATCGGTGTTAACAACGATTTAAGTAAAATGGGGGGTTTTTGAGAGGCAACCCTTGTTTGTAGCGCGGTGAACGCGCTGGGTCCACATGCAGACGAACGTCCAGAAGATTACCGGCCGACAGCTACCACCTGTCTGTGTTGCACGTTAGAGAAGGTAAAGAAGAGAAATAGCCACATTCGGCTTTCGGATTAGAACGGATTTTATTTAGTAAAAATCTAAACCTTGAAAAAGGTGCGTACCGTCCATACACAACCCTCCTTCATCACGGTACTATCACTCCCTTACACTATTCTTACATCTAGATGGTGGTAAGGCCGAATCCGCCCTCAGACCACGCTTCTCTGGCATTCGGACATCCTTCCTTACATTTTCACTCTCTCTGTCTCTAGGTGTCTCCGATCTCGGGTCTAAGCGCACAAGCCGAGCTGCACCACATGTGTCCACGGCACCGGCGGGTCGTCTCCTGGTGGTGAGAAAAGCCAGAACTATGCAAGGTGCCAGCCCGTCGCGTCAACCACTTCAATCTCTGTGTGTCTTGGGTTTATCGTGTCCATATATTTCATTCTTAATGGGCTTAATGGATTATCGGATTGTGACGAATTCCTCCACTTTAACTTTAGACTAAATAAATCGGCGCCATACATAAAAAATACGGAAAATTCCACCCAAGACGTCCCGAAATATTATATACTTAGATTATGGCCTTATCAGTGACTTGAACTTGAACTTCCCAGAGCCATCGATTCGCAACAGGCGTGCGTAATAAGTAAATTAAATCAGTTATGCCGAATCATGTAATTTACGCAGAAATATTTTACCATCAGTTTTATATATCAGTTGTCTCAGTAATTAATTATCAAAAATTGAAAACATTTATTAACCCTTACGATTCTAAATAATCAGAAAGGCCCAGAAAATTGTAAAGAAATTGTAATTATGGTCGGAATTAAATAATGGAAATATAAATTAATTAAGCTGTTTGATTACTCATAAATTGGGAAATATAACTCGATGCATATAATTTTAAGTATATTTCCGCATTTACAATTTGGGTACTTTTTCTCGTTAAAACGCGTAATTCAATGTATCAATCAAGCAGTGGGACCCAGTTGTGCAAGCGTACAACCACAACTTGTTCCTGCCACTCCTAGCACGCTCTAGAATTACAGTGTATTCCCGTGGGAAACGGGACTCTTCCCTCGATCGCTCATCGTCCGGCACTTCAATCTGCTTTAAATTGGCCGCGCTCATTTGTCACCTGAGCCACTTAACACGTCGATTGAAACACTCCCATTTTCCTCACACTCCTGCCATCTAAAATCCTCGCTAATTCCACCCAGTCGAACTCCCTCTAACACCGGCTATTCCACAGTGCAAACGGGAATAAATGGCAAGGCAGGCCGCGAAGTGTCGTCGAATATACGCTCGACTGAATCTGCCCGGCGTAATTTTTCCTCCTGTTGTATTTCCCTCCACACGCACATAGCGCCGAACTCTTGAGTTCCACCCGGATTTTCGGGATTTCCGGGCCATCTAGGTTAATATTTCTTAATAAAACTCGGTCTCGCGCGCGATGGCCGGGTGAGTTGAGCGTTTTTTCTTCATTTCGCCGCCGTTTTTCGGATTTGCGGCTCGTTGGGCGCGCGTGTCACGGGCGCAAAGTGGTAGATTTGTTGTCTTGCCACCTACGTTGCGCCGCCGCCCCCGAAAACGCGATGGCAGGCGAGGGAAGCCGTGAGTCGGCGCTAATGCAAGTCCCATGTAAAAATATATAGAAACTACGCAAACTATTAAAATGATTTATTAATCTCGAACCGGCTCGTTATCTGCGTTCTCTGAGGTACACTTTAACAGCCGCCTCCAACCGCCACATTTCACAGAGCTGTGCAGTAAGGGACAGAGAAGCGGAGACAGGGTCGGATGCTATGAGGGAGGGAGAGAGTGCCACTTGCAATTGCTACACAAAATCTAACCTTCATTTTATACTCAAATGCAGCTGCATTATTTAGATAAATTATGGGAAACGTTATGCATTTTGCAAAATCGCCTCAGGCGAACCTGGATATAACCAGAATTTCGAATACCAACAACAAGTTCAACAAATTGCTTGTAACATTTGCATTGCAAAAACCTGGTGAACATCTATTCTTAAAAATTGGGTCAGATGTAATATATTTGCATAGGGTGTTAGATTATATTATAGGTACAGACATGTTACTTTAACCTGGATTAAGCTGAACTATTGTCCCTTATTATATCGTGATTGTTGTGAACGGCGAGGCAAATTTGAGCCCTTTTTTATATTTGTCGCCAAATTATCAATATTTAGTCTGGCGTGAAAGAACTTTTGAACTGTTTAGTC
>JAODAC010021730.1:0-18493 GCA_027575185.1 Mimaenictus wilsoni
CTTTTCGTTGGACTTTTCGTTGAATTTAATAAGTTGAGTTTAAAAGTATTTAGTATGTTAAGTTTTATTTAGTTTTATATAGTACTTATTGTAATCAATGTTTGTAATGGAATTGGTTGAAGAATTATGCCAATAAAGGTTTATACATACACTAGTCAAGTATGTCTACGCTATATGTCACTAGTAAAGAAACGGATCTACGTCAACTTTCATGTGATCACATCTTGATAGTTGTGAGAGCCGTGACGTCATAAATCATCCCAAAGATATGCCCTCAAATTTCGAAGGATATGTGAAGGACTATTCCGGACTATGATATAGATCTGGATCTAGTGCTCTATTCCGCCCCAAAATTGTACAATACAACAGCGAACGTTTCTTTTGATTTTATAGGATCTGCATGGCATCGGTATTTGACAAAAAGGGGTTCATGGAAATTAAACTTGTTGAATCAGGCGAAGAACAAGTCCTCTAATGATTCCCTGAAGCTATGTTCAGTCTGGGCAACACTCCCAGGTGATAAATTGCAAAGTTGTGATATGAATTAATCTGATCAAAATATGTAACGATATTTCAACAATTGGTGAATTTAATGTGCTAGATACCAAGGAATAGCTATTAAAACTTGTTTACATATGTAAAGACCTGCTTTCCTGATGTTAAAACAAAACCTACAGTAAATGAGCAAGTTAAGCAAAAGATTAATAACCATATGGAAAAGCAAATGTGGGAGGGTAATTCGTGAGACGCCAACATAAAGGAACAAAGGCCAGTCGTGAACATGCTGAACAAGCGCGCGAGGGTGGTGTGGGTGCGTCCCTTAGTGTTTTTTTATTATTATTTTTCATACGCCGCAGCACCGGGCGCGTGGCAGGTAACCGTGTCCGTCTCGACACGAATTGATGAATGCGATTGTGCGATGTGCGACCACGCTTTCCGTTCTTTGTGCATCGATCGCTATCGTCGGGCGCGCGCATCGCACAATCAAAAACACATACGGCGCAGCGGCCGCAGTCATAGTTCATCGTCGCGCCAAACTTATCGCATTGATAGCGGCGCCGGTATCATCGGTACTGCTCGGGTGTGCGACGTCGCCTCGGAGTAATTTCAGCTCGCGCGCCGCGCCGGCTGAGCGATTGCAAGGTAAACGTGCGGCCCGCGCACGCCCACATTGCGCACTCTGTGCCGCCATCGAATTTGTTGCCTCGCGATGATTACACATCAGAAAATGACTTCTGATGGATGCTGTCTATCCGCGGAAGATTTCCAACTCGTTATGAGCCGCGCGCGCCGCATGAAGTGTGAACGCGATCCCCCTTCACAAACACGAGGCAACTGCATTATGTGCAATGAGGGCCTTCTTGCATGACTTACGACGAAATTACAGTGTAAACATGTGTTCTTAATGTGTTGTTTTTTTAATTTCAGCCTTAATTAACGTACATGTAGCTATGAGTCGTGTTTATACCAGGAAATTAAAGAGGCTATTAGTTGTTCTTAGAAGGGAATTTAAGATATTTTGAGCGTATTATATGATCCATCCAGTTCTGAATTCTGTTTTTGTAACATGAATTTCAGGGGCGATAATTCTTACAAAAAACCCATCCCATTCTCGTCAATATTAAATAGGGTACTTTATAGAAACTGATCTGTTCCTGCCGAACACAATAGCCACCACATTTTTACAATAGGATTACTTCAGTCGAGGAGCCCCCAGGAAGTCCTCACTGAAAAACTTCATGTATGGAGAACTTCTCAAAAACACCTGAGAACATAAAATGTAATTTGCATCATATCAGACTTTAAAAAATTTCCTAATTAGATAAGGTCTATTCATGAAAATTGAACTAGGTGGAAGCAACGAAGGTTTTACTTCGGTTCAATGTATGCCTGAATACATTAGTCATCAAAGTTTTAGCTTAAGATTACTTCAATTGAACGGTCCTCAGAAAGACCTCATTGAACAACTTCATATTTGGAAGACCTCTACAAAGTATCTGATAACATAAAATTAAATCTTCATCATTTCAATGTGAAATTAGAAATTGCCCTAATATTAGGTAAGGTGCATTCCTGGAAATGAAATTGAAACGATGATTCTAATTCAGGCCAATGTGTGTCTACTGAGCACATTAGCCATCACAGTTTAAGCCTCAGATTATTTTAATTGAGCAGTTCTCAGGAAGATCCTATTAAATAACTTCATATATGGAAGATCTCTCAAATGCACATGAGCACATAAAAGTCGTTTTTCATCATCTTGGGTTATATCAAGAAATTATCATAAATTAGATCAGATATATTCATGGAAATTGAACTAAGTAGAAGAAACGAAGGTTCTAATTTGGTTCAATCTATGCTTGTTGAACACAATAGCCACCAAAGTGTTAGCTTAAGATTTCTTCGATTGAATAGTCCACAGGGAGGCCTCATTGAACCACATCATATGCAGAAAAGCTTTCATATGCACCTGAGAACTTAAAATTAAATTTGCATCATATCATATAAAATTAAAAATTATCATATTAGATCAGGTGGATTCATGGAAATATAACTAGGTAGAAGCAACGAAGTTTCTAATTCGGTTCAATTAATGCCAATTGATTACAATAGCCACCAACGTGTTAGCTTAAGATTGCTTCAATATATGTCGAGGACTTCTTAAAAACACCCGAGGACATAAATTTGCATGTCCATCATATCTAAACTATATAGCTAAAATTACTGCTCTGCGAGTAAAAATTGTGATGAAAATAACTAAATTTTACTCACAACTTGAGTTAAAAACTCGCGATGTACATTTCGAAAGCATGCTTTGTCAATTTTGGAGTGATGCGAGATTAATTTTCGAGGGAATTACAACACTGGTTGGTTGTTCGAATTGAGGCGATTATGAATTCACGTCCACTCACGCCCTTTTCAAGCGATCCTGGAGATCTGGAACCACTTACACCGGGACACTTCTTGATCGATTCGGCAGCACTTTTGGAAGCGGTGGAAGGAAGAGTATCTCACATCCCTCCAAAATCGACCAAACCATCTGGTGGAAGCAACGAAGTCCAAGTTGGGGACTTGGTCATCATTAAGGAGGCCACCGAACCTCTGCATTAGCCCATGGCGAGGGTTATTCGGGTTCTACCAGGGAAGGATGGTGTCCGCAGGGTAGTGGAACTACGAACGACCAAAGGGACCGCCGAACGAGCCGTTCGCTACATCGCCAAGTTACCTGTTGAAAGTGGGACGTAATTTCATAGCCTCAGAGGGAATTTTAGTGACCGGCTTGTTTAATTAATTTGAAATTATCTTAATGGAGTGTCCTGTGTCTTTGATATGCTGTGCAATATCCGCAATGAGCGGTTATGTTCTTTGAATTTTGTCATAATTGATCGTTTCGTCTGTCCTATATATTTCTTCTTACAAATATGATGATATATTTGTCGAAGAGGAAAACTTAAGAGTCCATGAATATGACAGATGAATGTTCATCGTTTGTGATTAAATAGATGGTGCGAATTAGCTAGGATGTACGAATATGTATTCGTTGGTTCCCAATTACTAATTCAGCTTCAGATTACTTCAATTCAGCAATCCTCAGAAAGACCTTTCATATGAACCAGAAAGCATACAATTACATGTATCATACTAGTATAGACTTAGCAATTGTCTAATATATACCTGAACACATCAAAGTTTTAGCTTAAGATTACTTCAAATGAACACTTCTCAGGAAGATCCAATTGAACAACTTCATTTGTGGAAGTCCTCACAAATACTCCGGAGACCAAAATTAAATTCGCATCATAACAGTATAAAATTGGAAATTGTCCTAGTTATGATAACACTTATCGAGAGAAACCACATAGTTGTTCGTTCTTCACAAAACGAAATTCAAGCTAGTTCAAGTGCTTGATCATCCATCCAATTCTGTATTCTCAAAGTGTGTAGCGCTACAAACTTACTGAGATCTTTAAAGGGTTGAACGTTCACATATATTGGTCGGTATAACATGAATTGAAATGTGAATTTTGTCATGCGGCCCATGAAATGAGCCAGCTTTTCGGGGGCTTTTGAACCGACGACGCGCGACGTACGTTTATTGTTTTTCGAACTCTTTTGTTGCGAGCATTTTGCCGCTCGAAATTCGCAGTTGTGCGCGCCTGACGCGCGTGTCCTTTTGTCCACGCGCTCGATATTTACTGGTATTTCACTTTTCGACGATAACGACGTCGGCGCGTTTTATTTGCGCGCATTGTTAACCGGCTCCTTTTGTTTTTTTTTCCTGTTCTCTTCATTTTTATTGCAACCCCGCCGACATAACGACGCTTCGTCATCGCGCTGCGCCTGAAAAGACAACGTGACATATTACACCCGGCGCACGATTAAATTCGGCTATGAATATGCATTGTATAGGTAGCTACCCAGAGTAAATCACCATAATCCTAAAGTTTAATATATGGTAAAGTTGGCTATGTGAAATTGACGTGAGAAGCGAATGTGTTTGTATGCATAAATAAAAATTCAATTTACAGTACGATAGCAATGTGTTAATCACTTATTGTTTCCGCCCACACAAAAGTAATCATTTTTCCTCCATAAAAACGCAATTTCACGCATGAGGAGGTGGGAGAAAATCGAATTCGTTGCTGAATCGAAAATACGAATGGGTTTTGGCGTGGTTTTTGCGCCAGATGTGTTTCGTCTACGCATCCTCTTTGTGGAATTAACGCTAGTGCGTTGCATAATTTCTTTGAGTACTCCTTGAAGAGAGTGCGATGAGCGCCGCAGGATCGAAATCGACGTTATTGGCGGCACGAAATCGCCCGCGAGTGGGAAATCTATGCATGCGCATTAAACTTAACGACTTTTTAGCAATAACGTCGATTTATCGAATGATTAGCGGCACGCAGCGTGGCGGCGAGTAGGCGTGCGGCTCACTTTTTGCCGTTATCGGCCGTGCGGTGCGATTGCAACACGCCGCCGCGTAGAACCGAATTCGATACCAGGCCTGACATTATCGTTTCGGCGTGCCCATGTGTGGGGAGCTACCTGATAGGTAACATACAGCGCCAGGAGATGACAACTCCGCTGCCCTGCCGATGGCAATTCGTACGCGTCGCGTAGTGAGAGGCGAATGAACCTCGCCAAACGGCGCGGACTCGCCGCGAATACATAGAGCACTTCCCCTCTTTCGCGACTCGCCACATACCGAACAAAAGCCCCCCTGAAGATATATCGCAAGTTTGCGATTTGCTTGTTCCCGATTGGCTGACAACTGCTGCACCAGCACACGCAATTTTCCATCATAAGTCGTGCGCCCACGTATCGATTAATAATTAACCGGGCGTGCATTAACAGTGCGCGGTCTTCTAATCGCGCTGGTGCGACAAGATCTGCTGCTGCTGGGTTGACATCTTCCAGCGGCCTGGCACCGGTTTGCTGCGAGGCCTTCTTGCGAAACCGCGCCGGACGCAACAAAAGCATACGAGCGCCAGCCGCGAACGTCGCTAATCGTCCATGGACACATCCTCCTAATGCCGAAGACCTACCTCATCTTCGCGCTCAAATTGCACTTCGCTGGACCGCTATGAACTTAGCAGACAACCTTATAGAATCGGTTTAATTATCTTGTCTAAAATTAACATAATTCTTGATTATTATTGAATTGAGATGGCTTTGTGAATGTCATAGATTCGGCATCCATTTTCAATGTAACTCATCAATAACTATCTATAACTATCATGACGAGTTGGAATTGTCCCGTCGAACTATTAATAATACCGTAACAATTTTCATACAAAGTGAATGTTACATATGCCCTATGTGAAAAATTAGCTGCTAACTTCTTACCGGTCACCGCTGGTACGTCGAACACATTCTCTGCAAACGTGGGCGCAAATTACAGAAAGTTAGCGCGCGTTCAAACCGCAACTACAGAGCATTTTAACCTGTCGAACGAGGAAATCTCGCATCTGTCCAAATAAAGTAAAATTTCCATAGAACTATCCGCGCACATTATGAACAAAAGGAACGGAAATCGCTCAAAGCGTTACAAAGCATATTAGCATTAGTGGTGCCCTCGTTGTAATGCGTCGGTTCACGACCCACAATGGCGACCTAATACTGTGTGTAAAGGCCCGCTGCACGTGGCTAGGCAAACGGCGATGTGTAGTCTTTAATTGGATCGTCACCCGGCCGTAATCCGTATTGTCATGTTTTGCGATCTGGCGCATTTCGCGTGTCGCGGGCCGTTGTTTACATCCATCCAGTGCGCGCCCGCCTACCTCCAGTGCTGCATTTTCGTGCCAGGTTGGCGTCGGTTCCTTTTAAGGCCTGTTATAATGAGCCCGCGAGCGAGCATACGCGAACCTTTAAATTGTTCAGGCCGTACGTTCAGTCAGCCTGCACGGACTCCACGAAGTGTTCGCATCTTTGCGAACGAAGACGATCCAGTGCTGAATATCATCCGCTATTTGCATATTACCAATCAGGATAAATTAGTGCACCCCGTCGAACGTCGCCAATTAAGTCTTTGTTGACTATCCAGAACCACAGTCGCTGTATTCCACGCTGGCGTAGACTGAATACCAAGATTCTTGGTATTCAGTCTACACCAAGTTAACTTAGCTGGAGTGCGTTGAGCTGCCTGTGTACACAGCAGTGCTAAACGCTAAGTCAACTTGCGCTAAACGCGCTCGAGTTGCTCGACCCGGCGACATTCCGTGATATATCTTATTTCATCGGTTACTTCCACTCCTCGGGTGTGCGCTTTTCTGTGCGTGCTTTTTCTGCCTGCGTTGACGTCTTCGCGTCGCTGTGTGTACGCTCAGCATCCGCAGACACGCGCATTCACTCCTCACTCGCGCATCCGTCAGTTTTCTAGCGCCGCGCGGACACTCCAGCAATTTTTCAGCGCGTTTTGCGCCGCCGCAACTCACTTGTCGGCACCCGGGGATCAGACAGCATCTGCATTGGATGCTGTTTTTGTTTTGCGTCTCCACGCCAATGACTCACGCGGACGGGCCGCGAACAGTTCGATGCATCATTGAGACGTTCGAAATGCGCAACGTACCACCAGGAGGGACGCACACATGTGGTACCACTACCAACGCGGTTTTGACGCTTTTTTACAGTCCCGCATTCTCGCTTTTGTTTTTGGGCACTGAAAAAAGCCGCGTGTTTATTGATTTTGATTAACATCTACAACCTTCAATATGCAAAAACCCACTTTTATTGATCTCCTTGGGGTACCCGAGACAGTGGAACTTAAAAATCTGTAATTTACCCAGCTTGTGGATATGTACTTAACATACTGAGTGTATAAAAAAAGAAAGGGTTCAAATGTATGATCAATTATTATAATCATGTTCTTTCCTAATATGATCGGTTCATGGGATTGCTTTGAGTAATTTGGATTTTTTGTTGCAGGTATGTACCGGGGACACTGTTAGAGAGAAGGCTTAGTCAAACATGCGAGAGCAGACCACTTCTGGTAACACCTCACTGCTGGAAGCATGCATACGGTTAGTGCGTGTAATTTCGGTTTCGTGCGGCGTCAAGAAACTCGTTTCGCCAGACACCGTTAAATTTTAACGAAGTTAAAAGAAACTAATAACGCGGCAAAAATGTCTCTTCATGATTAAGCGCGCTTCTTCTCCTCACGTCTTAAATCTTCGCGGTTAAATGCGGTGCTGTGAGCAGTTTTCTCGCTTCACGGCCGTCATATTTCAATTCAAGAGTCAAATTATTTACCATTATTGGCGTCGCCATCTGGTGTGCGCTTTTTTACGATGCGCGTTAAATGAAAACTGAATTTCGCACCAAATTAGCGGGTGATAATACGACGGAGAAGAACGCACCAGGGTATTGATTACCGGTCGCACGTCGCATTCCTGTGGTGCATATAAATATTTGACGTTATGTCACGTAGTGATTTGTGCATGATTAAAACTCCAGCGGCCTTCAGACCCAAATAGGCAACATATAACGTTTATTTGAATATGACTTAACTTATCCTACTAATTATGATTATCCTAATCAGTGTCGTCAAGGTTCCGTTGATTGGTGCCATCCAAGTGGTTGGTTTTCTAAGTCGCAACACAAGTCGCCAAAACATACTCTGGTAATGTTTTCGTTCTCAGAATAATGTGATTAATACTACTGGGAATGAATCACAGAGAGATAAATTGCAGGCTGTCCCACTGTTCCAGTTCATAGTTTTTAATTCGGATGCCTGCAATGCGAGACATTCGTGTACGCGCAATTAATTGGCTAATTAATTATCCGTCTTGCGACTGTGGCCGTAATGCAGACGCTGAAAAAGCGCACAATAAGAGTACGGAAATTAAGAAATGCAAACCAAAGGGAGTCGCGTTCGTGTTGGCCACAGAAAAACAGCACTGACAGAGAGTTAATTGGCTGGTAGGGAACGGCATTGAGTTCGGTGGAGCCAAAACGTGAAATTCAAGCAGGAACTGCACGGTCACCACACGTATTGGTACCGTCGGAATGTTAATTGGCTTTTGTACTTTTCGTCTTCGCGCATCGCGTATCATTTTCTGTCTTTCGCGAACATGATAGAGGAGCATTTCGTGCGTTTTGTCGATAATCCCACGCCCTGCTTTTTTGCGCGGCCTCTTCAATTTGTTTCCTGCTAAGACGGCGCAAAAACTGACAGCAAAACGGCCCAGACAATGGGAAACGAATTGGCTCTGCGATGGGGCATAATGAAAACCGCACCTATTGCGGCCGCCCACGAAATCACGCCGGGACAGCCAAACAAATAGCAGCACCATTGATGCCAGACATGCATGCGTGCGATAAGCAAGAAGTTATTGCAGTACCAATAACATGGCGATGTGTTTTTTATTGCGTGATTTGCAGCCCCAAAAATTGCGGTCGAAGAGGATTTGTTTGGAAGTGGGACCGGGAGGTGCACCGTGCGCGCGCTATCAAGATCTGTTGGAACCGTACGCGTGCAAGCAGAGTGCCTCATCAACGTTTCTTTCATTTCGACGGCGTCAGGTTGCCGTCCTACCGCCGCTGCGTCCGTGTCATGTTAATTTCGTACTTTGAGTTCTCATTAAAGATCAAAAGCGTGTGGCATCAACATTCGATGCATTCCAACAAGTCATCTTCATTCCACGTCATTCCAGGGGGTTGCCTTCAATTGGTGGTACACATGAAGTTGAAATTAACGAGGAAATTAACTGAGGCTTACTTAACGTCTACTACCTTTGTACGCATAGAAATGATCAACTTTAAGGTATCCTAAAAGTTGGAATTATTAATGAAAATAATTTATTGTTAGATAGATTTTACCTTTATATGTGATACTTCCAATGACAAGGTACGACCATGTTTTGACTAACTGAATGATTTTTTATCATTTTTAACATTTCGAGATATCATTTTCAATGGAATGTGCCAATATGCTCACTTGAATAATTTGATGGTACCATCCATCAATTGAAAATTTCAAAAATGTCATTCTATTGTAAATACCACAATCTATATTATCTTTCGTTTTTTATATTACCTTCAGTTTGTGGTACCCTGAAATGGGTACCACAAACTGAAGGTACCCTGTGAAATTAAAGCCGGTATTAGAGCATGTGCTTAAGTCACATCTGTAATCTTTTGTAATAATTTGGCGCATTGTGATGCAGGCCACATATTCAACTCGGCTCAGAGCTGCATAATCCATGTAATGCGCCTTTGTGCGCCGCTTTTTTCGTGAAACATCAATTACCGCGTACGGGCACGGGAACAAAAGCGCTTAATTATCTCGTACGGAAAAAAGGGGCCGGTCAATCTATTGTACACCCACACGGCGGCGGGACGCGATGTGCATTTAATGGTACTCGGCGCGCATAAACGAAGGTAAACCGCATCGGTACAACGCATCCTACGCCACGTCGCGCGCGCTCTGTCACACTGCAATGCCATGCTTGCAGTTATTTATTATCGGCATGTTGATGGTGACCCCTAGTCGCCAGGCACCCGAACAGATCACAGCACTAAGTGAAAACAATCCCTGGGCGCTGGTACCCGCGGTTGCAAAATGGTCCTGCTGCGCGTCCACCGATGCTGGTCGTTGGCGTATTACACGCCTCATTAAGACATTCCGCGCACCTTTAATCAAGCGTAACATTATTGGCGACGGCCACTTGCTCGCCGCCTCATGGCCGCCTTAAATTACTCGCACGACTTTCAGCGTATTCCCATGCTTCAGGGTACCCAAATAACTGCATTCGCATTCATTACTTGATGATTAATTACGGCTCGGATCATGCCCAAGGAGCAGTGCACGAGGTCGTCGCGTCGGCGATGTATGATTGCAGCTGGTTGGTGTTTATTTAGGGGGGGCTAGTGACGTTTTCCTCCATCCGGGTAGGTTGGTACTTGGGTGCTGATTGCCCTTATCGTGGTAGTTGGTTGTTTGCTCGATATAGTTCGATTTAATTGGTATTGTGGGAATTGGAATCGATCTACCGACATGACAACCGAAATTGTAATGGTGGTTGGTCTTTTCACCCTTCCCTTTTGACACGTGTGTGCATATAGCTTTCCCGACAAGATTTCTCGTTACGATCGAATTGGATTCTTAATAAATTTAGATCTATTCAGATTAAGTATATTTTTTGAAGGAACAGCATTTTTTCAAAGAGTCATTACACTAGTAATTTGTAGCTAAATAGTACCTAATTTGACGCTTTCACCCTACTTCACATTCGAGGTATATTATACAAGAATACTCACGAATTGGCAGACTTAGGCAGTGATGAAATTCATTCAGCTTGTTTTCGGGCGTTTTTATGTGGGCTCATGAGTCATACCGCAGTAACCGCGTATGATTTCAGTGCTCTCTAATCCCTGGTAATCATAGGGCGCGTGAATAGATCGCATATTGGGAAGTTGAGGTTAGACAGACGTGACATATGCAATCATTACCACGCCAACGCATAGAATTACCATATTAACAGGAGCAATATCGACAGATGAACTTTATTAACACATATATTAAATCGACAACCACACAATTACAATTACTTGTTATATTTTATCATTCTAGTTCAGAGGTGTGAATACTTTTAGTTGCCAGGGTCAAATTTGTTGCCGATGACTTATGGGTGGCCCCATGAATATTTTGTCTCGTCGTAAAGGGGAGGTCCCCCGTGGCATTTTTATGATTCGTCTCAAAGGAGAGATGGGTCCACCTGGACCCCCATTTTGGAAGAGGGTCAAAAACTCATGCGCGGCCCGGATAAAATTGTTAGACGGGTAACTGGCTTGCGGGTCGTAGTTTAGACCTTTCTTTTAGTATTAGGTGCAATTTAGGATAGCATTTTATATATTATCTGTACAAGTGTCCGTATACTTATTCAATTGATACAACTTTGCTTCAGGTTATTATACATAACGACCGAATTATGATAAAGAAGTGCACTTACCACATGCAAGCACTCCATCTATATTGATCTGTTTTGCTTGGGGAAAACTTTTCCTTCCGAATTGCACAAACAACTATCGGGCGCTTGCCATAAAAAATGCAGGAAATACATATCTTCGGGATGCCAGGACGGAAGGAGGATGCGTTTGGCCGCGAGTGTGTCTGCGCGCGGCGGTTTTGGGGGAGAAAGGTCATTGCCTGAAAATTGGCACGTTGCCGATGGTTTTCCGCACGCAAGTTTTCGATTTATGCGCATGCATTTGGCGGGGACGATTTTCCCTGCGACAACAATAACGATGCCAGGCGCCGAGGGAAAACTGCGACGTTCCGCGAAAACTTACAAGTTGATACGTGGAAACATTCTAAGAGATCTGGTATTTCCTATGAGTAAGAATAATCGCTAAGAACTTAAACTTACTCATTATAAATCAACATGAAAATGTATTACATTTTTGTTTGTTGCATCCGAAAAAATGATATCTGATACGGCTGGAATTGACGTTAGTAATTCCAAAATTACGTGTTTATTTGGAGCAAATAGGCGGAATCTGTCTGTGACAGGCATCAACCGGCACTACAACTGATATTGACCATTGACCTTCCGATATTTAATGGCCCGTATGCGATCTCTGATCGAATTACGAGCATTGATTCTATTAGAAATTCAATTTAACAAGTTACATTTGTGTCACTTCTTTGAATGAATGGTACAAGCATTGAAACTAGAATTCATCATGCTTTACCAACATCCATCTGTAGAATACATTCTTTGAATGAGTCTGAATTAGAATTTCGAAAAGATACAATTTTAAGTCGCAAGCTATATCAATATGTTTCCAGTAAGGATGAAAAAATTTGTCCTTGCGGAAACGGAGAGGTTTTTGTAATTTTATGTTCTGAGGAAAATGTATTGTCGGGGCATATTTAGACTGATATTTATAGTAGGACTGAACTGAAGGTGTATTCTGCCGTATCAGTATCCCCATAGGGTTCAGATTTATCATTTGCTCACTTGCATTTTTTATATCGATAGTCCTCTGGAATATCGGTGTCCATTCAGAATCAAATATTCTCAGGCTTGTACAGTTGGATTCGGGTGTACAGCCTTCTCAGGAATAACTGCGTTTTTTGCTCATTTCCGACGTGTACCTAACCGGAGTTGTGTGCTTGCTTGCTTTCTTTTCTCTCATGCCATTATCGTTTGCGTATGTTGATTTCGATCAGCCCTCTTAAAACGACCACGGCATCAGTGCACACTGCGATAGGCTTGTGTCACCCCTATCGCGAATTTTTTAATCGCCCTACGCGATATACTTCTTGAATAGATTCACCCAAAACTGAAGCCGCGTGCATCAGTACGGACATCAGTACTGGTACTTCATTATACTACGTCTTTGACCACGAATACGAGAATTTAGGTAACGTGTGCCTTTCAATGTTATACGCTAAACCCCGACAATTATAGCCCTTTTCCTGGTATTTCCTATGAGTAAGAATAATCGCTGAGAACTTAAACTTACCCACTATAAATCAACATGAAAATGTATTACATTTTTGTTTGTTGCATCCGAAAAAATGATATCTGATACGGCTGGAATTGACGTTAGTGAATTCCAAAATTACGTGTTTATTTGGAGCAAATAGGCGGAATCTGTCTGTGACAGGCATCAACCTGCACTACAACTGATATTGACCAATGACCTTCCGATATTAAATGGCCCGTATGCGATCTCTAATCGAATTACGAGCATTGATTCTATTAGAAATTCAATTTAACAAGTTACATTTGTGGCACTTCTTTGAATGAATGGTACAAGCATTGAAACTAGAATTCATCATGCTTTACCAACATCCAACTGTAGAATACATTCTTTGAATGAGTCTGAATTAGAATTTCGAAAAGATACAATTTTAAGACGCAAGCTATATCAATATGTTTCCAGTAAGGATGAAAAAATTTGTCCTTGCGGAAACGGAGAGGTTTTTGTAATTTTATGTTCTGAGGAAAATGTATTGTCGGGGCATATTTAGACTGATATTTATAGTAGGACTGAACTGAAGGTGTATTCTGCCGTATCAGTATCCCCATAGGGTTCAGATTTATCATTTGCTCACTTGCATGTTTTATATCGATAGTCCTCTGGAATATCGGTGCCCAGTCAGAATCAAATCTCAGGCTTGTACAGTTGGATTCGGGTGTACGGCTGTACACCCGAATCCAACTGTTCTCAGGAATAACCGCGTTTTTTGCTCATTTCCGACGTGTACCTAACCGGAGTTGTGTGCTTGCTTGCTTTCTTTTCCTCTCATGCCTTTATCGTTTGCGTATGTTGATTTAGATCAGCCCTGTTAAAACGACCACGGCATCAGTGCACACTGCGATAGGCTTTTGCCACCCCTATCGCGAATTTTTTAATCGCCCTACGCGATATACTTCTTGAATAGATTCACTCAAAACTGAAGCCGCGTGCATCAGTACGGACATCAGTACGTGGTACTTCATTATACCACATCTTTGACCACGAATACGAGAATTTAGGTAATGTGTGCCTTTCAATGTTTCACGCTAAACCCCGACAATTATAGCCCTTTCCCTCAACTTATTGCTGCAGGTGTAGCCTTTAATTGGTGTTCATTATCTTCTTAGCCGTCGTTCAAGTCTGAACGTATGTAACAATGTATTAAGAAGGCGTGTGCATGCATTCGTTAGTCAGATTAAGCTAGAGAACGCTACATGCTACGCTCTTAGTCTGAACGACGCCTTAGGAAATAACCCAGACTTAGGCTTCCGTCACACAGCCGGCGTCGCCTGGCTCTGCTTCACGGTTTCTTATGTCTGACTAATGTATTAAAAGGGAATAGCTTGTTTCTTCGAATTGCTTCATCTCAGCTGGGGATGGCCCCCTTATAAAAACAAGATTGATTATATCAAAAGTACGTGAGCAACTTAGACTTTTCAAACCAGAATAGACAATCTGGGAATATTCCAGATTTTTAAATTTTGACCGATAGGAAACTAGCAGTATGGTTTCCAGCAGTGTAATAAGGCACATAATTCATTTTTAGAGAGAAAAGGAAGTATTCTAATAGGAATAACCTCAGTTTGTGGTGAAAATGAGGTTGAAATCTTAGTAATAAACAAAGTTACTTTCAGCTTCTCAATGTGCATCAAGCGAAACAAACTATTATTTGTTCGCAACGAGTCGGTAATACATAGAACTTACTTCTGAAACATGTTGTTGTGTGCCTGTTTGTTTTTTGTTATTTTGTTGGTTTTGAATGTAAAATATTGTGACATATTGACATATTTTATGACATGTGTGAATGTTATCTGTTTGTGTGCTTCAAATTAGGGTTTTTAAATATTTCAAGGAAAGATTGTCGTTTTCTATTTTATGCATTTCAAGATAGGTTCTTATTGTAATGTTAGAGAAAGTTAAAAGGTTTTTTATGGCTCTCGACCTTGCAGAAATTCAGACAATTGCTAGTTTTCGAAAACACGGCTGTACTTCAATTAGTGCTGCTACGGCTGTACTTGCATTCATCTTTGAATGCCTAAGGTACTTTTTACTGCAACGCGAGAATGCCGCCCGCACACAAAACTCCGGTAGGTTCGTATGATAGTGATTTTCATCCCCATGCTAGTATTGTAAAGAGTAGGGATGTTTATGTTTCCTGTTGGAGTTTTTAATTTAATAAAATCAGTCTTGTTCTAAACTAGATTGGCGTTAGTTGTTAATTCGAAAATTAACTTCAACGTTAAGTTAAAGTACCCCAATTCTTCGTCGTGTTGCTAATTGTAAGTGTTTCACGAAGCAGTAATTCATACATAGCATTCGGACTCCGATCCTACAAAATATACAACAATGTTTTTATTTTCTATTATTTATCGAATTATGACGAATTATGGCATTAAATGGGATTATTCAGAATTTTTAAATATTCACTGATAGGAACTTAGCAGCGATTTTTCCAGCAACGAGTAAGTAAAATATGACACATAATTCAATTTTAGAGAGAAAATGCTGTATTCTATCAGAAATTACATACTTTATTCAATTTGTGGTGAAAATGAGCTAAAACTATAAGTAATATACAAAGTTGCAAGCATAGTAGTGTCTGTTCCTAAATGTATATGACACGAAGCAAATTATTATTTGTTCGTAACGTGTCGGTAATACTTATTGTTAGAATTTACTTTTGACACATGTTCATGCTTTGCATTTCCAGTATTTATCGCATTATGAAAAATGCACTGGGTGTATTCAGATTCTTTTTTAATTTGCACCGATAGGAATTTTGCAACGATGTTTCTTCCAGCATTGAGTAAACCTGATTTAATTTCTTCAAATTACAGCTTGACTAGTTTTTAAGAGATGCCTGTGAATACTTGAACATAAACAACTTGTAACATTCGACCTTAAGTAGTCAATGTCAAAAATACGACAATGTTTTATCGAATTACAAATATGAATTGCATTAGAAACGTTTGTTTAATGAAAACTTCGAAAATTTTAACTTTAATTTAAATATTGATCGCCTTATACTCAATAATATTGACATAAGACGTATAACTAGCACACACACACACACACACACACACACATAGCACCAGCACATAATTATTGCCATTGTTGGAGGCGTTCATAAATTAATTTCATAATTATGCGTCGCCAGCGTCAAACAACAAATCCCGATAATTAAATCGACGAGTGAAGTACGCCACGCATGATCGCACGCCACAGTCGATAGCTTGGCGGAAGTACTGTCCACGCCGAAGAAATTTGATTAAGCACCCCTCTCCGGAAGGCCGCCGAACGACCGCGTGCCATCCATCTATGTCCCTGATGTTTACTCCCTCGTCGCGTACACGCGTCGCGATGATGCGCTAAGCGACTGCGTATACAAAATATCAATATCGGCGATTTTATTGGCGCCACGCCGTTGCAATCAGTATTGATTTACGTCGGCGGGCCCGCACAGTAGTGACATGTCACATTATGCGCTCTTTGCGCCCCGTCTGTCATGCAAATCGGGCGTTAATGAGGCGCCCGCGACTGCGGCGTGTGCGACGATTTATCAGTGGCCGCTGCGCGCGCCATGCCAGTTCATAGCAAACGATTGTAACTAGTTAAATTCAATTTCTGGCGCAATCAATGTTCATAATTCGATCACTGGGAGTATATGGGCCATAGAGTAAAGAAAGATCAATGGTCAATACCACAACATGCTTGATTTTATTATTTATATGAATATGCTTCAGAATTAACACGTTTACCGTATATACAGCAAATGTCACGACCGACTGTAAGCCCGCGAGGCTTCGGACCTTCCTTGTGTTGGTGAATTGTTGTCTGAGGGAGGGTGGCCATCATTTTCAGTGTAGTTCAGAAGAGGAAGTGTATGCGGACGGTATAAAAGTAGTGTAGTGGACGGTATAAAAACGTATGTGTTGATTTTTATTTTTGAGTTGGAATGATAATTTGCGTATATAAGAAGCACGTGGGTTATGCCAATAAAGGATATTATTATTATTATTTATATGGAATTTGCACAAAATTTCACAAAACGGAGAGAAAGAAACGTCAAATATGACGCACATTTTGACCTCATTCAATTTTAGAAAGAAAATGCAGCGTTCTAATATTCATATTGTGGTGAAAATAAGTTGGAAATATTAGTAATGGACAAATTTACGTGTTAGTTTCTCCGTTTCAATGTATATGACGCAAAACAAAGCATTATTCGTTCATAACATATCCACAATTTACTTCTAAAACATATACGAGGTGTGTTCAAACAGTGCAGTGATTTTGTAATTTTTGAAAAACACTATATTTATTCATGAATAGTATTCTTCGAAGTAGTCCCCGTCATGCACGTATGCTTACGCATTTTCCAATCCTCGAAGCATTTGTAATAGACACTTTTCGGTACAGCCTCGAACTCTTCTAGCGTTGCAGTCTTTATTTCATAAATAGTTACAAATCTTCATCCTATTATGGCCTATTCTTGAATCTTTTTTTCTGCATCAAAACAGAATCGCTGAGGGCACAAAACACTTCCTACAGTGTTACCTCTGAAACTATACAAATACGTACGTAATGAGTGTACCAAAACAGTGAAGATAAAAACTGATATCGAAATATAGAAACTGAAATAGAAATGACACGTCTCGAAAAATTTGATGTCAGTTTACTTTTGGAAAAAGCCTCGTACATGATTTAGATTTTAGCTATTTATGGAAGTATTTTCATATTTTCACCGATAGGAAGTTAGCAGCGGGTGAATTTAGTCTAGTCTCTTTTAAAATAACCTAGAAAACAAGGCACACGATTCAAGGCGAAAAAGAAATGAATACACTATTTTTAACTATAGCATGTTAGCGGCAATCTTTCAAGCAACGAGTATATTAGCTCTCATTAAAAATAATCTTTAAAGTAAGACAAAAATGAGGATATTCTTAATAAAGAAACTTTTTTCGAATCGAATTAATACACACTCTTCCCTGTTAGGAAAATAGCTGTGATGTTTCCAGTAAAAATAGTTAATGTCGTTACAAATAATGCTTAACATTAGACAAAAAAAAATAATTAGGATATTCTTACGAAAGAAACTTTATCTGATAGAATGAACACTCACTACTCACCGATAGGAAGTTAGCAACGATGTTACCAGCATCGAGTGTACATAATCCTTAAATCATGGTGCAAAAAGAGGCTATTATTACGAAAGGAACTTTTTCAAATACAAGGAATACACGATTACTGCTCCTAATTGTCGATTTTTTAATGATACTTTTATGGTGGTTCGTAACGTAACGGGTTGCGGCGCCTGTCTGTCTTTCTTCCCTCTTTTTCTCGAATATTGCACCGGTATACGTATTTCGGACAGACGCTTCTCTCACTGACTTTAAAGTGTATAGTGCGCGCGCAGGTGGTTTTCGAGCTTAGCCTTGTCTGAATAAGGCGAGATATATATTCAACACAAACACAAGAATTCAAATTCTGAACGCTGATACTGAAGAAGCTGATATAATGAGTG
>JAODAC010021741.1:0-18491 GCA_027575185.1 Mimaenictus wilsoni
TGTTAGCCCTGATTCTTGTGGTATTGTTACTGTTTAGGTTTCCTATTATGTCTATATAGTGTTGTGGGATATTATTTACGAGCTACTACTACAAGCAAATGCGAAGATATTTGACCCACGACCCCAAAAGATCTATCACTGTTCTAGAGACATACAGTTGCAGGTGCCAGAGGCTTCTATCAGGTTGATTTGGAGTAGACGACGTACAAGTCCTGATATGATACTGACGGGAAGCCTGTCTGTACAAACATCTGTTTCTTACCTCGATTAAACTTGTCAAAACAACTGTTTAAAAAATCATCAATTTCTATGACCACTGTAGGTCGAGTAGAAATTACCTGGAAATGTTTATCAGTCGGTTCAAGTTCAATAAAGATTTCCACTCGTCCACCAGTCTGCACACGGCTCGTAAACGTGTTAAAGGGGCTGTCTTTTTTCAGGTATCAGCGTAATAACACGCCCATACTCCTTAGCATGAATCTACCACTTCGGCGTGCTTTAAATTTAATCACACGCCACACTTTTCTGGCGCGCAAAGGAAATACAAGTGTGATACACAAAAACGTGCGTTATCTGATTGGAACAACCTGTAATAAACGCGATCGAAAAAAAAGTCGAAGTGCGATTAATCGAAATATCCAATCAATAATTAATAATTGAGTACTAAGTATCACGTGGCGATGTGTGCCGTGCGATGGGCCGCGTTAAAGTTTAAATTAAAAATTACTAGCCGTTACACTCTGGCGTTCGGGACGTGTGGAACGAAAACGAAAAATATCAATATTGCGCTCGGCGCGGCGATATCGCGGGTGGAATGCACTCGACAGAGACGACGGCATGCGCACGCCGACGAAAATTAAAAATTAATGCTTGATGCGGCTGTTAAAAATAAATTACAAATTCGTTCGTTTTTCTTTCGTGGTGGCTGTGGCGCGTTAGGCCAAAAATGGGAGGCGTTTTGCCGTTTCGATTAATTATGTTCGATAATACTGAACGGGCACGTCGTAAAAAAATCACGTTCGGCCACAATTTGTGATATTAATTACGTCGAAATTAATAGAAATATAAGGATCGGCCGAGCGTGTTTACAGAGGCTTACACCGTAGTGTAAAATTTTTATTGGATAGCAATTATGCTCGGATTTGATACATAAATCATACGGTTCTTTATTAAAAATTAATGATAGATATTTGTTGGACCATCCACACTTGGCAATTGATTTAACATTCGAGGTACAAGTTGTGTGTGTATGTGTGTGTGTGTATGCGTGTAGAATATTTATAAAAACGTGTCTGTAGTACAGTGTTTATAGTTCAGTCTATTTGATTTACAGTGATAGAGATTAATTTTAATGAATCGAAACTGGCCAATTAATTCTATATTTTTAACTTTCTAAAATTCTTATTAATGTTTTATTAACACTTATTTTGACAATATCGAATCATCTACGGATTAAAGAAATATTAATGTTAAATTACTATTAAAAAGATATCATTGAAATTGATTATATCATATCTTCAGACAATGTGAATAGTCCTTTCTTGCTGGTAACTCGTGATAGAGTAAGCTATAGTAATTATAAACAACTTCTTTGAATGTTCCACATCGAGATTTATGAAATGTTATGGCACATCTTGATAAATTCGGCTCGCATTCACAAGTTTACTCTCAAGTCAAACGTGGGTATGGAAGTTTTACTTCGAAGATTAAAATATTATTTGCATTTTTCTAAGCCACGAACTAGAGTTTTAGTATCTAAAGATATAAATATGAACCGCTCTTCGGTTGAAACTTTGAAGGGTGGTTACTGACTTATCCAAAGTAGTTGAAAAACTGGAAAACGTCTGAAACTACGCGAAATCTTCAAGAAGAAATGTCGGAACATTTCATAGTAATATGACATAATTCAAGTACTTTCTGATAGATGGAGAATTATTTTATGTAAGTAATAAACTTCAATGTTCTGATTCCCGGCGGATGTAGAGCAAAAAGAATTATTCTTCTTATCAGTAGTATTGGTCCCTAATATGACAAATTACATTGAAAAAGAATTGATTAGTGAATAAATGTGAAAAAGTGTCCAACATGACAGCTATCAAATATATCTGAAGTATATCCCTGGGAACATCCCAAGTTTATTGTTAGAAATATATTTTTATTCTCAATCGTCACTCAATCAGCCAGAGTCAACTAAGAATACATCTGATTGTGAGACTAGTGGATTTTTGTCGCCGTTATGGTCAAACATGACAGATAATTTTTTGCCTTCTACCAGGCTCCAAAAATAAATAATTTGGCCTCTTTTGTAAAATGTTCACTCGTTGCTTATGATAGTAGGCGAGTAATATAACAAACTAAACTAACCTAACCTAAGTTATATTCGTCGAGGTATCGAGGATAGGTATATTTGTGACAACAAGAAATTAAGTATACTAAAACGGATGTACGAGGTATGTCCAAAAAGTAACCCACCAAGTGTTCCTTCAGACGATACTGTTAGCATTCTAAGCTATCCTCGGCCACAGATCACCGCACTCTTTAGCAACGAGTCCGGTGATGACAGAGCCCTTCATCTCATCCTTACTATTGACAGTGACGCCCGCATTGTCTTCGAAATAGATGAACACGCCGTCCTTCCTACGGAATGGCTTCCTCTGCCTGAAGACCACCGCGAGCATTACCTTCTTACGAAGTTTACCCTTCTTGACGGTGGCGACGATCATGTCACCAGAACCAGCCGCTGGCAGACGGTTCAAACGACCACCGATGCCATGTACGGCAATGACATACAAGTTCTTGGCTCCTGTGTTATCAGCGCAGTTGATAACGGCACCAACGGGCAAACCCAGGGAGATCCTGTACTTCGCTCCGGCGGAACCAGCACGTTCTCGCCTAGGCATTTTGATGTGTTAAAGAGGAAGTTGCGAGAAAGTTGTTCAAAACGTAAGGTAAGGATATTTTTAGGAAACAATACAAGTATTCATTCGTCAATATGTATTTTGTCCCCTTCAAATAACTTGTCAGACACAATACCCTGATGCCCACGTATTTTCCAATCACCAAAGCACTTAAACACTCTTTGGCATAGCAATGAGTTCTTCCATTGATGCAGTCTGTATCTTTTAAATTTTTACAAATCTTCGTCCCTTCATTATTCCCTTAAGTTTTGGGATCAAGGAAAAGTCACATCAGGCCAAATCCGGAGAATAAGGTGACTGAGGCTGTTGTTCTCTTTCTTAAAAAAGAAACGATGGTCATGCGCCGTTTCTTTTAGTAAAAAATAAGCAGTTTGGGAGGAGAGTACGCAGCCACACGTTTCATCTTCAAGACGTTCTGAAAATGACATTGCATGAAGCAACCAATGTGCCAACATCTTCAGAAACTTTTCTAATAGTGATTCGGCCATTTTCTACCACAATTTTCTTCAGTATTTGATTTTCAGCTGTTGTTGAAATCAGTGGTATCTTTCCAGCCATTCTTCAAGCAATTAACAACTTATTAATTGAACAAAGTTCATAGTAATTAATAACTAATTCTTACTTCAGAATAGTTTCTTCGTATGCCACTGTCAATAGTTTAAGAGATTTGGCTATCTTAATGTCATTTTTACACAAAATATACTTTACATTCATAGAACCATTTTTTCGGTAGCAAAAAATCCCTCAACACATAAATACTTAATAAACAGCTGTAATGATACATATATGTGCGTGCTAACAGTTGTAAGTAGGGATGTCAACTTTTCACGAAGTATCGATACTTTTTGGTATCGATACTATTGAAACTTTGATAATTTCGATACCAAAGTATCGGCGAAAAGTATCGATACTTATTGGTATCGAGAATACACCTTGGCGCCATCTGTTAATGTATTTTCGAAGTACTTTTTTACTCGTTGCAGTAATCTTCCAGTATATTTTCGACCCCATTTTTCTGATGTTACTACATTTTAAGAATGAAAAATATCGCGGTAATTCATAAGTAATAAAATTAATGCTTGTAAAATTACTGATTGAGTAAATTAAGGCAAAACCAAGTTTTTATCAAAAAGTGGCAAAGTTTAAACGAACTTGAATTGTAGGGAAGTATCGATACTAAGCAACAATGCAACAAGTATTTTAAAAACAGGATCAAGAATCGAAATCTCGCTCAGAGAACGTTTATCATTCTAATTGGTGGTTGTGATTAACAGATGGTCTCAGTATGGGTGCATGTCAAAAAGTATCGAAAATGATTGATTCGATAGTATCGAAGTATCGATAATTATCAAAAATTAAAGTATCGATAAGTATCGACAAGTGGTATCGATACTTATCGATACCGATACTTATTTTGTCATCCCTAGTTGTAAGTGAAGTAAGATATCACTAAAACCTTAAAATTTGATAGTCGAATGTTTGTTACCTGGCAAATTAGAAATGTCTTCTTACGTTTAGAACGTATTCGTATATGATATGGGATTTTTGGCAAATGAAAAATGTTGTCAAATCGGAATTAAAAGTAAAATGACGAATAGAATAATCTTCGAAATGGTATAATACTGGCAGATATCATTCGGATGTATGCGAAAATGTGCACGAAATTTATCGCTGAATGCGCAACGTTGTATCTTTTCGTGCGTCGGCGTTTCGATGCGCGCCCGACCTGTTCTCGTGATAGCTTTTGTTTAGCCGCGCATCGTTAGCCGAACGGCTCTGCACGAGCGATCCGAAAATAATAATAATAAACTATTAAAGAGATAAAGGATAAGCACCGGCTACGTGTTATAACAATATATCGGCCGGCATCGGGGGCGCAACGGTGCAATTTATAAACATAAATAACGGCCGCAGGTCGGCCTGTTCGTTAAACACCTTCTTTGTCGAAAACGGAATTCGATTACGAATATATTGTTGCATCGAGCGGGGCTGGCCGCGGCCCAAGACGTAATTTACGCGTCGGGGGCGTGCATCGGACTGTTAATATTATTTCGTTGCTGGGCATGAGCGAAACACACCGAGAGCACCAAAGGCACCCGAGAGTGGCCGCGCAAGCGCCGAGAGTTTAATCCGAGTCGATATTAATACCCATATCGTTAAATGTGTAACGATCAGGCGAACAAGCGAACCGAAAATCGAGCGCTCTCTCTGCCACTGCCGCATAAAGGATAAAGGGACGTGTTGATGTACGGATTTCTATTTGCCACAAACAGTACCAGATTGCTTCGCGGCTGCATTCAAACTTCGCGCATTCATCGATATGATGCATGTTGCACATTTGTACCTATATATATAGTTGTAAATCTCGCAAATAACTTTTTATTGTTATTGACTATTGTATATTTCCAAATAAAAGTCTCGTAGAGATGAGTGACGTTAAGCCTTTTTAATAAATAGTACTGAAATTCTTTAACTTGAGAAATGCTTATGATATTACTTAAATTTTATGTATATTAATATGATAATGTTATGAAAGGTCACTTTTGACTATCCCGTGTACTTCTTTCCATTTAACAATTTAAATCCGATATATGATTGCTTCTATCAAAAGCTGGTTCCGAAATTTAGAAACTTCCAAGGCATTTCCTGGTGTTGTAACTTTAAATTACAGACTTGTTAAATCAAAAGCAGTGCACGGCATACTCAAAATAACAATATTAAAGAAAATTATGGAACTCGTCCTGCAGGACCACCATCACAGACACTTTCAGGCACAATACCAGGGAGTTGATTGTCCATGTATGGAGGTGCAAAACACCTGACTGAAGTAAGATATACGCGAGACTGTCGGAAATATGAAGCTACGAAACCCTATGGGAGTATTACCAAGTTCACATAATACTCTTTTCTTTTCGCAAACAGTGTCTCTAAGCAGTGAATAGGATTGTCAAGGTTAATTTATGTTATATTGGATTTGGCAATTTAGTGTGTCTGAATTACATATTTGAGGGCAAGTACTTGTACTTAGTAATGATTTTTTCCTAACTCATTCACACAACTACTATCATACAGTCTTGTTTGAACTACCCCAGACTAGCTAGCATTGACATATCAAAGAAGAACATGTAATCATTTAGCACAATTAATGTATTTACAAAGAAATTAATTAATTGAATTGCAATTTAACACGGAGAGAGAAAATTTGAAGCCCCCGACCGGGTTCGAACCGGCAACCTCTGGGATACCGGCCCAACGCGCTACCAACTGCGCCACGGAGACCCTGGGAACCCGACCTGGTACTTCGCATTAACTCTTACCTTTTGCCACGATGTCTTGGCTGACTTTGAAAAATATAGGGCAAACAGGTCGCAACTTCCACATTCGGTTCAAAGAACGCTTGCGGTAAGGCAAGAGAGGATAATGGGCAGTACCTACAACCCAGGGTACGTAAGGGTGCAGGTTATCGGGAGGAGCCCCTGCTACTTGGGGGATAGGGGCTGAAGCGAAAGGGAGAAGACATTGCTGGCAAGGGCTAGGTGTGGCTCGGAGGAGAGAGGCAGGAAGGTCTGGATGGGGCAGGAATGAATACACGAAATGTGTATTTTGTTTGGCAGGGGTGGATACCTGGTAGCACCTGGTGAGGGACTGGCTGCCATCATAAAAATAGGGCTGGAAAAGAAAATGAGAAGGTCGATCCTAGGATGATAGTTGTATTGTTATAGATATAGTTTATGGATGATTTATTCATTGTGTTACGTTGTTATTATTTAATTATTGAATGTTGTAAGTGTACAATGGTTACACTGAGGCTGGCATACTAATAAAGGTTATAAATACATACATACATTTGCGCCTCACTAACAGCGCGGGGAATACCCAATGTTCCGCGTTCGCCGAGCACCTCATCAATGCGGACCACACGTGTTCAATTGACGGCCTAAAAATTCTCCATCTGGCTCCCAAAGGCTAGAAGCTAAACGTGCTTGAAGCCACATATATAAAAAGGACCATAAATGATAACGCGGACAATGTCTTAAACGACCAGCTAGACTTACTACTATGCTCTCCCTTCACCCGCAATATTGTACCCACGAATATTTTTGTATAAATATGTGCACTTTGTAAATTGTTAGTACCTGATGATGCCTCGCGGCGAAATGTGCATCGTACGCAAATAAATCTACATATTTTGTAAAACCGTGTTTTAAAAACGTTTCTTTTTCTGTACGAAACAATAAATAAACTCTGAAAATTTCAACTTTCTAGCTGAATTGGAAATATTTACGCGGTTAATGTTATGGGGCGGGACCACTGTGCGGCGATGTACATTACCAATAAGACTTTAGACGGGTAGTAACAATTAATTCATAACCTGAAAACCTACAGGGACTATGTATGCTAACATCAGGCTCTGCAATGGAAAATTGGTTATATCCATGAACATAAGCATCAACTGAAGGGGTACATTTTCTGAAATATACAGTCTAGTAGTAAAATTTCCGGGCGAACAGCATTTTGTTTCCAGAATAACTTAATAAGATTCGCTTAATCCTCTTTCATATTATTTACCGTTTTTATTTTCATAGTGTTTACCGCACTTTCATATTATCTAGTTGCAAGAGTCTGAGATGCGGGTCTGAGGAGCCGGGGAGAAAAGTATGGATGGGGGAACAGTATGTCAGGTGTACACTTTGTGGAATGGGCCAGGATACATGGGACCACATGGCGAATAAATGTGCAGGGCTGGAAGGGGAATGGGCGCAGGATGTTAGGAAGGCGGGGAAAAGTTTGCAAGGTTGGTTGAAAGAGAATGGCAGGGGGGTGGCAACATTAACGGTCCTGACGAAAAGAAAGCAGTGGCTGAGGCAGACGGCGGAGCGAGAAGAAGAAGGAGGGGGCAACCCCATAGGACGGGGTCGAGAAGGAATGTAGTATTTTTTTTCTTTTTCTCATTAAGTTGGTTTTGTTATTGTTATTGTTTTCATTTAATTTAATAACTGTGTTTAATGTTTAGTTATATTTTAAAGTGTAATGTTTAATTGAATTATGAAAGGTACGATGTAATGCCAATAAAGGTTACTTATTAATTTATTATTTACCGAACCTTGTACAAAACTTCAGAAATCGAATGTCTAATGTCTAATGTCCGAATCATAAGTCTACTCGACATATTTCCTATTTTAGCATTTTATATTTACAAAAATCGATCGTTCCTATTTTTGGCTACGAATATGACTAGTTGTAGATATGTACTAGATATAGATATGTTCTTCATCCCTTCTTTGAACATTACAATATTTCGTCCTCAACCTCAACCTATGCAGTGCAAATGCACTATTTGCTTTTGATGAATTTTGTTCCAACGAATACACCTTATATTCTGAATAGCATGATACACAATTCATGTTTTTAAATTACAAAATTATAAATTTTGAGACAAATAGTAATTCTAGTGAATGGCTCCATGTAAATTAATTTACATGCTAAAAATTAATTGTTAGTTCAGTTCCTAGTTCGTCTATTCTGCATAAAGACCATCAACTGATCAAAGTTATACTGATTGCCCATATTTATGACATAGGGAAGCTGCAAATTGTAATACCTGTCAGCTCAAGCAGAAATATTTTTCAAAGTAAAGACATCAATCTATTTAATCACTGGGTGATTATTATGCTATATACTACTCCGCATGTTAGATTAAAGGTAACTCAGACGATTGCGATTGTGGTGAAGACAGACTGGAAGTCTGTCTGTGATATGTGCAAAACATTCAGGTTTATCCGGATGCTGGAAATACACGATATCTTTTACTCTGTTTTCAATAATAGTCGCCTCACACTCCTCGCAAATGAAAATATCTCGAAAAATTTCAATTAATTATATGTTTGTGTCCATCATGACGCGGCGCAAACAGGGTTCCACAATTGATACGCAATTAGGTGGCAGTTAACGTGTCCAATCCTGCATGCTAATTAACCGAAGACGGCCCACAGACGGCCGAACAAAATGGGATGAACGCCGAACAATTATGCACTCCAATAAGCACGACGCAACACTTTTGTTAACACATGCAAACGCACGGCTACAGAGTGCGTGTTGATGTTGGTGCTGGTGCATTTTCTCGTTATTCGCCGGCATTCAGGTGTTGAACAAACGCGAGTATAAACGTCGGGTTGGCCGGCCGACGTCGAGGCAAAACGCGTAAAGTGCGAGAACACCAACGGGGGGCGACATACGGCGCATCATAAATCATCGCCGGTTATTATACGTCCATCTAACGGGGCACCGACCATTCGATCTTCGTGTTTACTTCTACGGTGTGCTGCTACAGCTACAAGGCGGGCAGGCGAGATCATCAATGCGCATGGAGTAATCTATGCGCAAGAAGGCAAGAAGGGGCCAGGTGTGGGCCGTGGGGGTCTCGCGCATCACCTCCAACGTCCTCCACCATTAGCGGTTCGCGCCTGCCGCCGCCGAGGCGCAGTTCCTTTCGCCTCGCAGGCATTGCGTGGTGCAGCGGCTGGAGCGGGGGCCTGAGACGAGGAGGAGGTGGCTGCGAGTGCGGCTGCGAAGACCCATCGAGGAGGCACACGGCCACGCGCGAATTTCCAGCCGGCTCTGTCTCGTTTCTTGTTGAACATCATCATCATCACTTCGCTGCGACCATTCCTCTTTTTTTTCCTTCTTCTCGCTCACGATCGCTTTGGTTTGGGCCGCCCGCCTGTATACATCTATTCCGCGCATGGCATGGATTGCACGTCGTGCATTGGACGCGCACTTCGACTGTATGCGAGTGCACACGCCGAGTTATTGTGCATTAACACCTTCGTAATAAGCGCGAAGGACTAATGCCAATCGGTGGAGAGTCCGTAGTGGCAACAAATACCCGCCAACATCTCAATTAGGTACATACTTGCCACGAACACTTCTTGTAGAATAACACATGGTCTTACAATTCCTGGTACTACTACTATACATTGTTTCTGTATTCCATTGCCTTACCATATTGTGCCGTGCTGAGTAAGTCAAGTATTTAGTATCGGGCAAAGAGTCTGTTGTTTCCCATTTATTTACAATACAGGATTTTCTACCACATTCTTTAGTGCCAGAACAGGAACATAAGGCAAGAATGTACCCACAGTAAACTCATCTAGAGATGTGAGACCTGGAATGGCCACTGCAGGAATGAGTAGGCTGCAGGTAGCAGTTAACGGGAGTCTTAGGAAAAGTAACTTGAATATTTATCCCAAAGCTTATCTTAGACTCAAACCAAGGATGTAGAGTTGGCTGAACAATACACTGCACGTATAGCAAAATATCATGATGTGAGTTGCAGGTGAACGAAGCCCCAGGGATACCGTTTAGGAGAGTCTATGAATGTGAGTTGGGTCGATAGTCAAAGCAATGGTTTCAAATATGGTTCGGTGGCAGTGGCGGATTAGGCATAGTAGGTGAGCCTAGGTATTGAAAGGGCCCTGATTGTAGAAAACCCACCCAGTAGATGACATACAAATAAAACAGGGGCTCCCTTTGGGACAACCCTAGTTATTGTTGGCGATACTGTTTTTTAAGTCTGGATACTTTCGAGGACCTGCTGAAAATGTATAGGCATAAAGTGCTTGGGACCCCCAGACTACCTTAATCGACGGCTGTTCGTTGGGATATATTTGTGGAGTCCCTCTATTTCAGTGAGGAATAACGGAAAGGTGGTATTAGTTCTAGTGCCATGTGGAACATGTAGTCATGTGGAACATACTTTTCTTACAATTGATTATATTCCCTTTAAGTCTGATATTAATCAGTTCTTCATATCTAAGATTTGTTATATCTTGATCAAAGTGCTCTGGCAATAGATGTTCAAAAACCTGTCGAGTTCTTGGGTTCCTGACGATGTTTATGAGGACCTGGTATATTCGTCAAACCATTTCTAGCAAAATATCTTCAATCCTGGTTTCTTCTTACTCTATTTCATCCTTACTTGATCACAACTATGTTCACATCAGACAACAGCTATTTCAGAAACTATTTACTAGCCGGTGGAATTTCGATAGTACTGGGTGAAAGGTTAATACTGGTTACCTGGTTAATATAGAGAGTAGCCTTTTTCAATATAATTATTGGGCCCAAGAAATGGTAAAACAGTTCTGAATAACTTCTCAATGTTAAACAAGAGACGGCGAAACCTACCATATACAGAAAGTCAATTTTCCGCTATTTTTTTTCAATATTAAAAGATAGTGCAATACAGCAGAGCGGAAGGGGGCAAATTTCATGATTTCAAGACCCACTCGGCCATATACGCAAATATTTCATTCCATTTCCAAATAAGACAGGTTCCGCGCAATACAGGTCAATTTACATTACATAAGATAAATAAACCAACTAACCTGAAACATTTTTGTAGACATGGTTTCCGTATATAGCAGGTTCCGAAGAAAACAGGTATTTCCAATTGCGATTAGTTTATAAAGTTATGTATTATTAGTGAGAATACGCACCATTCCAGGTGTAATAATCAAGGAATTCTTCACAGTCATTCCATTCATTGGCAACAATAGCATCTTACTTACAAATAGTTAGGGTGTAATTATCGTCACGTCCACTCTTTACATACTGCATGTGCCGGGCAGTGGCTATAAAATTGCAGTGGTAAAATTATCCACACCATATAAGTATCGCATGAAAATATATAGAGTCGCGTGCAAACGCATTTGTCTTGTTTTCATTAAACCGGACAATGGGATTACGATTATCCGCGCGCAGAGCGTGCGCCGTTTTCCATCATCGATGTCAAGCATGGCGGAGGATTTGGCGCTCTGCGATGGGCTGAAAGTCGCCGAGTGGCGGCGCGGCGCGATGCCATCGCCTAGCGTCGCGTCGTTTGCCGCGCATACTGCAATAAATAACAAATAGTAAAATATGATTTATGTAGATTTGTTGTGAACGATAAAATCCGAGATACCGGGGATAACATGGCCTGTAGAGGGACTTTAATGCGCTTATCTTCGCGCAGGGCGCTGCAATTTATATGTGGGGTGCCTGCGGCCGCCCGACCGAAACGTCGAACCGCCGCCCATCAAGCCCCGTGCGCGCAAATAATACACAAGGGCCCAACAATATTAGATTAATAGAGCGGTCACATGCGCCGGATGCTCGACCGTATACGCTAGTTGTGCCCAAAAGACAGTCTCGCAGTCATATTTCAAGTGTTATGATTTTGACACAGGCCAATTAACGTGGACTACAATAAATACTTTGTAGGTACAATATATGTTACAGAAGTTGCATATATTTCTTTCGATGCCATTTAGAAAGAAGAATGTCATCACAGATACTTCATGAAGGTCAACAACTAACTTATAGGACAACACCATAGATCGGGAAGGACCATTTCAGGAATCTGCATCTGGAAGGACACCACTTGAGGTTACCTTAAAATGACGTAGCATATTTCAAAGACAATCTGAATAGTATATCAAATTATGCATATTTAGAGCAAAGCCAGAATCATGTTCTATTGTAACCTGCTCCAAGATCTGCGTTTAGATGATTATCACTTTTATCTGGTATTCTCGAAAGTAAGTTTTATATCTCTGTCGCCATTTTCTTTGTTCATGGTTTTAAGCAAGTCAGAGTCAAGTTTCAGTGCCAACTGCAACAGTAGTCTTTCAATTCTCCTCTGACTCTACAGACCAATTTGAAGCCTGATCACCACTGGTTTATTTAAACCTGTGGTGAGGTTTATTCTAGCCTTCTTACGAAACTGTGGTTTCTATACATATGTTTCTGAGTGAACAATCTGAACAATATTACAAATCGTTCATGTTTAAAACTCTACCAAGTTCATGTTTAATTGATATATGATTCAATACTTACAGCAGAGAACAAACACATTAAACTTATACATTAAAACGTGGTAAACCCGAAAACAATCTTAACATCTTTTTCTTTGTTCATGGTTATAAGAAAATCAAAGTCAAGTTTTAGTGCCAACGGCAGCAGGATCTGTAGCAGCAAAGTCCTCCACATCTCCTTTGACTCTACAGATCAAATTGACCCCTGATCTTCCTATCAGATAGCTCACCACAGGTTTATACTAGCCTCCTCATGGGACTGTGTTTTCAATATGTAGGTTTCCCAGTGAAGTCTTCCGTGAAACCTAAAAAGTGGCATTTCTGAATATTTGACTGTTGTTTTTTGTGCAACGACTAATTTGCAGAACAGTACTATAGATTGGCTATCGTTACGACCATTTCAGGATCATATTTAATTCAGAATGTGCTTCAGGAAGAACACCCAAGGTATATTTGAGGTTCCCTCAGAGTCTAAATTAAGACGTTGTTCATATTTAGAGCCAAGCCCGTAAAAGATACTTTTCCTTCATATATGACAATCTCAACAACATTAAAAATCGTTTATGTTTAGAACCAAACCAAAATATTATAGATATATAATTCAAGGCATACAACAGGAAACTTCTATAGGCATTAAAACGTAGATGGAGTCGCCAATATGGATTGAATGTCCTTCTATCTGTTACTATCGAAAGCAGTCTTCATGTTGTTCTCCTCATTGCCTTTGTTCATGGTTACGAGCATGCCCGAGTCAAGTTTCAGTTTGAACTACAGGATCTGTACCAGTAAAGTTTTCCACTTCTCCTCTGGCTCTTCAAACCGATTAATTTGAAGTCTGGTCTCACCATCAGAAAGATCACCACAGGTTTATTCTAGTCTCCTTTGCTTTCTGTGAGGTATGTTTCCCAGTGAATACTTCCGTGGGCCTTAAAGTGACTTTTTTGAATATGTAACACTTGCTTCATTCATTTACCCTTCTGTTATTCTGATCTAGACCACTTAATTGCACCGTCGAAACTCCTTCAGTCTTCTCTATAAAAGGACCATTGATAAGGGACCTTAACAAAACTTTGCCATGACAAGAAAATATTATTTTTCCATCTTTCTGATATAATTAAATGATTCCTCGAATCCACTGAAAGTGAAAATGCTCACCACAGGCTTATTCTAGCCTCCTTATGAGACAATGGTTTCTGTGAAGTATGTTTCCCCGTTATGCCTTCGCTGTGCATTAAAAATAGTCTGCCTGAAAAACTTGCTTCCTTCATTTACCAATCTGTTTATTGGATCTAGGCCACATAATTGCACCGTCGAAAATCTTTCAGTCTACTAAATAAAGGGACATTTAATACAGGACCTTAACAAAACTTTGCCACAACAAGAAAATATATTTTCATGTTTCTGATATAATTGAATGATTCCTCGGAAAGAACTGAAAGTCAGAACGGTCACCACAGGCTTATTCTAGCCCTCTTATGACAGAAATCATGTGAAGTATGTTCCCCTGTGATGTCTTCTGTGGGTATTAAAATAGCTTACCTGAATAATTAACACTTACTTCCTTAAGTTTCCCATTTGTTTATCCGATCTAGACCACATAATTGCAACCACAGAAGACCATTACTCGCCTCAATAAAGAGAAACATATTAAAGTATATTAATGAATCTTTGCGACGGCAAGGAAAGATTAGATTCACATCTTTCTGATTTAATTACATGATTCCCCAAAAAGAACTGTCTCTTCAGAAAGTATTCTTTGTGAATATGACCTCTTATGACTCTGACATAGGTTCTAGTACGAGTACAGATTACCTTATTGGTGACAATATTGTTTCCCCGCATTTCTGCTATAACTGCTATAGCATACTCTTAAAAAGGCGGATATTAATTGGATGAAACTGAATTTAGAAGCCCAGAAATGCGAGTATGCCATTTTTTATCCTGGGTGGTGTACTTCAGTCAAACCCCACACTTCGTGCGGTTGCCACTGATTTATGACAAATACACGTCAGTGCGAATTTAATAAACATCAATTACGAATGCCGCGCAGTGAATACATGAGCATAGTCTGGCATCGCTGAATGTAACAACATAATTTTCGTGCGCGTTTTATTAAACTAAATTGTATTAACGTAATTGCCGGCAAAGTGGGGCGTGCGGTTGGCTGGTGCAGCAAAAGCATCCAAGTTTTGCATGCAAGTCAAGCCAAAATTGCTGGTGCCGAGCTCGAGCGCGAAGTCGACAATCTGGTCCGGAATTTATGGCAATATCCAATTATATTTATACGCGAGTTGGTCGGCATTAATTGCGGTCGCAAAAACTGAAAGCCCCCGGACGGATGGTCAGGCGGAGAGTTTCCTCATTTGGATCATTCTGTAGGTTACATCGATTTGCAGCCATAGCGCAATCATACAGGATGTTCCACATTGTGGCAGCCTTGCATTTGCCACTTGCTAGAGAGTTGCAATAACACCACTTCGATAATTATTTATTTATTTATTAAATCCTTCTTTTCTTTTTTTCCGGACAAGATATCTGGATTATTAAAATATAGAAAAATGATGTGTCCTTTGGAATTTGCATGCATTCGATGCGGTGGCAGCAAGGTGTTCTATTTGCTTCATCCTGTGATGAAGCGTTTTGGCGTTTTGAATGCATGTGCCCGCCGTCTCCACGGACACCAATGATCGCATGTTATCTCGATGAATGCGGGGAATGGCTAGCGGGCAGCCGTACGGCGGCGGTTGATCGCCGGATGGCGGCGTCCGGCCATCGCCCGAGGGTTGGGTTTGGTAATTACATTTTCGGTAAAATAGTGCCCAAAACATCAAAATTCCCGTGCGCGTTTTGATTAAAACTTATTGCCAACTGATGTGCGCCAAGTTTAACTTGGCTCATCAAAACAAGCCCCACCCCCACCATACTGGCGTAAATACTTCTAGTGACCTTTGTTGCAAACTATGGGGCACCAAGGCCACAAAATATTCGTGTACAAAAGCAGAGGTATATAAACAATCATGAGATTAGACTGTGTTGCTATATATTTATAACTATATAACTGAACCGTATTTAATAAATCTTCTGATTGGGGATTGTTTACTAGGAATAGGTAAATGATATTGACTTATAGAGAAATAATAATCTAACGAGTTATGTATTCGCCGATTTCCACCCAAAGAGGTTTACTGTACAATGCTATATTGGTAGTGAATAATGGCTCCTTGACTGGAGCTCCATAAACTTACAACGCACATGGTTCTAATTTCCAAGACTCTATGAAGGTATAAAAATGCATTAGCCAAGGATCTGAAGTAATATTTTATTTAACGGTATCGAGCTTTGGCATTAAATTAACCAACACATGTCGGAGAAAAGAAGGGTACTTACAGTTGGGTTACTATAAAATCGATCCAGCTGTTTCAATAATTCATTGTTAGGTACTTTTGATTCTTATGAAGTTACTTAAATAGGACCTTATGCAGGCGACTATGAAACTGAGTGTGGATTGTGAATTTACAATCGCTCCAACTGTTCTGATAATTCATAGTTAAGTACATATGGCTCTTGTAAATACAAGCTACCTAAATAGGATCAGTTATACTGTATAATAGTAGTATCAAAAACTGAAGGGACGTATGTATCAAACTGTTATATATCTATAACTGTCTATAACCAAAATGTATTTAATCAAGTTCTCTAATTAGGGATGATCTAGGGATAAGTAAATGATATTTACTTATGGACGTAATATTGGCTAACGCCAGTAAAGCTCCTTGAGTGGACATACGCTAATTTGCAATTTCCTAATTTCCAAAGTGTCAATTTATAGATGTTGAAAGACATAAACCTTGATGTTCAAGAACTTGAAGTATTAATGTTTTTCAGGATATCGAACCCCGCATTTCTAGGATATAAAACAAGCGGAAAACAGAACGAAGATATGTTCGTTACGACATAAACCTGATACACATGTGTTGTAAAAGACAAGTGGACTTATAATTAGGTCACATCATATTCAATCAAGTCTGATTTCTGACACCTTATATTAGTTCTTTTGCAGTATACTATGAATCAATCTGTAAGAAATATGTGCTAATATGAACCCCATTGTAGATTGTGAGCTTACAAACGCTCCAACTAATCCGCTAGTTCATAGTTAGGCACTTTTAGTTGTTGTAAAGATAAATTACCAGAATAGGACCTTATATAATTTCTAATTTATCAAAAACTGAGAAGACGTATATAACAAACTGTGATATATCTATAACTATCTGAAACCAAAATGTATTTTAACAAGTCCCTCTGATTATTGTATCACTGGGAAGGAATGGGTAAAAGATATTTACTTATCACGTCAAATTGTTATACTGTAAAGTTCCTTAAGTGGAACTCCGCCAACTTTCAACTGGCGTGGTCCTAATTTGCAGGGCTTCGGTGATTAGGTGCAGAAAGCCATAAGCCTTGGTGTTTAAGAACCTGAAGAATTTTATTTCAGGGTATCGAGCCTTGAATTTCAGGGGATAAAACAATTTAACCAGTACGAAGAACAGAACGAAGATCTACCTGTGTCTTGACAATGATGTACACTGGTTGTAGAAGAGAAGAGGAATTAGAATTAGGTTACTATCCTATTCAATTAAGTAGTCTGATTCTGGTTTGAATAACAGGATTGGCCAAATGATATTTTGGGATTGACACCCTTATAACATACTTCGTGGCTTTGGTTCAGTTCATCCTATTGGGACCTAATATTGTATAGGGACCTTGTATATTGTAAGCAATATGTACAGAACTAAGAACCCTAATGTGAATTGTGAACCGGCGTTGCCGGCGTTATGCTAACCGGAACAAGTGGCCTTTCTGAAAATGAGATGGGGAGCTGACTCAGATCGTTTTTTTTTTATTTTGCTCAACCCACGTCCTCATAATGTAAATTTCTCCTCCAACTCCGGGACTACCCATTGGGGTATATCAGAGGGGCCTAGGTCAGCTACAATTGGTTAATAGGCTGCATAGCGTATCCGGTGTCTGATGTCACTATATTTTCCGTTTCACATTTCGCTGTTAGTACCTGCTTAATGCTGACAGTATACCAGTGCTTTTTGTCTTCTAGTATGTATTGAATTACAGTGGCCGGTATTAGCCGTCTTATGTTTGCATCTTTACGGTGATCCCAGGTACGACAGTTGAAGAAGGTGTGTTCGGCAGTGCCAGTTTCTCCACAGAATGCGCACTCTTCTGTGCTTCGTTTTCCTATACGGTACAAGTATTCGCCGAAGCATCCGTGCCCCGTGAGGAGCTGTGAATTCCAACGATCTATTTCGCCATGGTTTCGATTTAGCCAAGGTTGGATGTGCGGAATTAGGCGTTTCGTCCACTTACCCTTTTCGCACTGGTCCCACCTGGTTTGCCAGTTGCCAATGGCTGACTTTGCGCAGTTGTCATTTGGTTTGCCTGCTTATCGGACCAGATATTTGTGCATTCTGCCACCATTAGATCGATGGGAATCATTCCGCTAATGACAAGTGCGGAAATCAGTGGAAATCGTCCGGTACGCTCTTGCTACTCCTATAGCTAGACGCCTCTGTATGGCTAATAGAGTATTCCTATTTGCTCTGTATTGTGAACTTAACACCGCTCAAACTGTTCGGATAGTTCATTGTTGGGTACTTTTGGCTCTTTCAAAGACAGTTTACCGCAATATTATTTATTGGTAGTA
>JAODAC010021752.1:0-18490 GCA_027575185.1 Mimaenictus wilsoni
TAATATTACGGGTCTAACGACCGCACAGTAATGCCGTAGCTTTGCGTTTATGGATATGTTACGCTTGTTGTATATGTATATGTTTATTTATATATAACTTAAATAAAATTTTCATTCATAAATCTTGGTGAATTTCCGAAGTAAACTGGATAATTTTTAATAGACTTCTTTGTTAAAAAAATCCTTCAACAAAAATATAGCTCTGGAAGAAACCACATCATTCAATAAAATTCGTTTTAATACTTCTTTAACCTTCCACTCAAGTAGGGAATTTAATTAAACTGAATCGTACGATGTTTTCATTTTGCTTTTTATACCCTTCTCCCCCTTTTCTTCATTTAGCAACATTCGCAATGCGATTGCATCCAAAAGAGAAAAGTAGAGTTTTACGCGTTGCTTAGCACCTCGCAAACGCCGAGGCATAACAACAAGCCCCCAACAGTAATTAATTTAATTAATTAGCAACCAATTAAATCTCGACGTACGCCGGCTTACAAAATGACTGAAAGATGACATATACTCACTCTAAGTTGCCATCGCGATGCTGCATCGAGTTGCTGCAAACACTGCGAAGCGCAGGACACAATTTGCAACTTGAATTTTAATATCGTTTACTCTTCAGCGAATTTATCTTTACATTAGCACTGAGCTAATTAAACAAACCGAGTTCTTCATAATCACTTTGGAGTTAATCTTTTTAATGGACACTTCCTCAATCTTGATGGTGTTTAGAACGTTTGTACAATCAAGGAAAATCCTTTAATTTCTGTTTTCACGTAATGTTAGTTTGATTATCTTTGTTAAATCGGATTGTATTCTAATATTTTGAATTCACTTTTGTATTAATCTTTTTAATGGACTTATTTAATCCATTTTGTTTTCACTCTTTTTGGTTAACATTTGAATGTATTTCATGAGTCAGAAGGACAAAATTGCGGTTAGGTTGTGTCAATGATTTGAAGCGTTTAAACTCTTTTTAATCGCTTTTTATTTGATCGAAATTTCTCTTGAAAGAATAGTCGGGTATTTTGCCTTTAATTTTGCAAAGAGTAGTCCAAGCTTTCCAATGTAAGCTTCTTATGCTTAATTTCAACACTTTTAGGTTATTTGGTACGTATTTAAAGATTTAAATTCTTGTCTTTATGTTGTCCTTTTCAATAGATTTGTCCATCAATCTTTCTTTTGAAAAATTGGTCCACCGAATAGGTTATTATTCATAAAGAATGTTTTTAACTTTAATACAATTTATTCTTTGTGGTAATCAACATTTAACTCGTTTTTTGGGGATTTAATTTTAATATTGATATTTTTGTGACCTACAATTGTACTAATTTTAAGCAATATTATATAAGGGCGAGCGTCACTAGTAATATTTCAAAATTATTAGAGCAATAGTAGCTTTCCAATTTAATTTTCGAAAGCCCTATTTTAAACCTTTTGGCTAAATTTGTGTACGTATCTAATATTTTAAATGCCAAATTTCGACTTTAAACGTTCCATTTACAGACCCATTTTCTATCTTTTTTTGTGGCAAAAGAGGTTGTCTGACTTGCTTTTTGTATATTGAGTAAATGTTTTGTACTTGATTTTACTCTTATATAATCAAATTTTAAATAATTTTAACATGTTATAATTCTTGTTACATTAATTTCTGCGAATTATATTTTTACATCAGATTTCTTGGTTAATATTACGTTTTTGGGAATATTTATCAATGTTTTGTTTATCAGTTTTATTTTACCACGTATTGTTTAATTAAATTCTATGAAGATTAAATTGGGTATTAAAGAATTTAATTGTCCAAATTCTATATATTTTTTTATTCCATTAAAATAAATTTTACCTACTTTTCCATTTATTATTTTAATAGAACATTTCCAATTTTATTCAAATTTATTTATGAAACTAATCCACATTGGTTTTCGTTTTATTGTTTTATGTTCGTTTTTTGTTTAGATTGTTTTTAACCTCGTTAGAACAACTCTTTAATGGAAAATCATTCCATTTCTGAAATATTCGTAAAGTTTACTAATATTTCAATTTGCAATTTAAATAAAGTGCTCTTAACGTTAAAGTGCACTCTGACACATTTTTGTAACTTTTTAAGGATTTAAATGTCCAAAATCCATCAACTATTCCATCAACTATTTTTATAAAAAGTGGGTCAAACTATTGCATTGCTGTGTAATAATAAAATAATATTTTCACAAAAATATTTTCTCGTGCCCTCTCTTAACACTTCTCATTTACTTTTCAAGTAAATATGTACCTTAAAAGTTATAATTTAATATTTAAACAGTTTATCTTGATTTTAACCGAAAATATATTTAAACATCCACTTTTGTAGTTATGTTAACGCTTTATTTTACATCGAATTTTAATTCGAACCAAATACCATAAATTTAAACCTCGTCGTAAAGGCTACCCGCCGAATTTTATTACTTTCCAACTGATTTACAGCGAACCTGTTGGAATTCTCGAACGATTGGCCAATATCGTGAACATTTTGAAATATTTCAGCAACTTCACCAGATGATAATCGCCGAACACCCGCCGAGTGACTGCGAATTGTGTATTCAGCAACGGCGCACCGAGGCAAAGTGCTAATTAAACGTAATTTCATTTGCGGTAATAATTAGACGCGCTGCGACGAGCGACGCGGGACATTGCTCGCATTAACACGCGCAATTGTGTTACATTTACATTTCGCGTATGGGGGCGGCGCGACGTCGGCGGCAGCGGCGACGCGACGTAAGTATTTATTGTAACAACACAAAACACACACGGACGCACACACGTGCGCACGCTATTCAATCGCAACGAGCTCATAAAACCGGTGATTAAGCTGGTGCGGCATGTTCTACCTAGGTCTTCATTATCTGTACGGCGATTAACACGTGTTAATTTGGTGTGACACTTTGCTTAGAGGAACCGCTTTTATCAGAATTCAAAGTTTATGCAAAGCGGTATATTTTCGGATTTTTGTTCTCGGTTTAGTTTGAAACTGAAAAGAAATATTCGATTTTATAGATTTGCTTGTGTGTATTTTTATTAATATATAGTTAAGAGTACATTTTGTTTAATAATTAGAATTAAATTCGGGTCGGTTAATTTGCAATCGGTGTTTGCAGCGCGTGTTGATTGTTAGTTGACCGTGCGGAGGGCGTTCGATGACTGAACACGCGTTTGGTGGCTGCAACGCTCCACGAAAGCGGCGGCGTTGGCGGCAGCAGCCCACACCGGCGCCGCCGCCGATGATTTCCACAGGTGTCGAGCGAACAAATGACGCCCGCCGATGGCGGTAACAGGGCACAGGTAACAGCTTTTATTCTCTTTCAGTTTTCCAATCGTGTTTTATTTGTTCTCTTCAATGTTGATTTTTTTTCTGTGGTATTAATAGTATAGTCAATTCGTGTTGAGGAAATTGAAAACATGTTTTCAAATCTCCATAACTTTATAGAAGAAGAGTTTCGTCTCTTGAAGTTATTTATTTTGCTAATAAAAAATGATAAGATATGTAATTTCCGTTCTTTTGAAAAAGATCTAAAATGAACTTCAATTATATGTTTGGCAATGTGTAACTTCTCTGTGACGAGTAATTAAGTTATTTTAGGTCAAGTTAATTTAAGAAAGCCTTATTATTATTATTGAAAATAGTTTAGGTGAAGCATATTTCAGAAAAGTAAGATTTATTTATCAAATATACTTTTTCTGCTCATACATACATATCCTGCCATACTTGTAGATGGCGTTCTTGGCAAGTTAGTTAAGTAATGTGATCATAGTGATAGTTTCATTGATGAGTTCGCGGCGTGCAGCGCCGAAGCAGCTAGTATTTCTCTAGTATTTCTCATATTTATACGAAAATATTTGGTGGTACAATATTGAGGGTGAGGGGAGAGTGTAATAATGCGAACGCACTTTGTAAATTGTTAGGACCTGATGATGCCTCGCGACGAAATGCGCATCGTACGCAAATACATCTACATATTTTGTAAAGCTGTATTTAAAGTGTTTCTTTTCAGTGCCAAATTATTCAACATGTTTTACCAACAACCGACAGTCGACTCGGTTAATTATATTGAGTATTTATCAGAATTCAAAGTTTATGCAAAGCGGTATATTTTCGGATTTTTGTTCTCGGTTTAGTTTGAAACTGAAAAGAAATATTCGATTTTATAGATTTGCTTGTGTGTATTTTTATTAATATATAGTTAAGAGTACATTTTGTTTAATAATTAGAATTAAATTCGGGTCGGTTAATTTGCAATCGGTGTTTGCAGCGCGTGTTGATTGTTAGTTGACCGTGCGGAGGGCGTTCGATGACTGAACACGCGTTTGGTGGCTGCAACGCTCCACGAAAGCGGCGGCGTTGGCGGCAGCAGCCCACACCGGCGCCGCCGCCGATGATTTCCACAGGTGTCGAGCGAACAAATGACGCCCGCCGATGGCGGTAACAGGGCACAGGTAACAGCTTTTATTCTCTTTCAGTTTTCCAATCGTGTTTTATTTGTTCTCTTCAATGTTGATTTTTTTTCTGTGGTATTAATAGTATAGTCAATTCGTGTTGAGGAAATTGAAAACATGTTTTCAAATCTCCATAACTTTATAGAAGAAGAGTTTCGTCTCTTGAAGTTATTTATTTTGCTAATAAAAAATGATAAGATATGTAATTTCCGTTCTTTTGAAAAAGATCTAAAATGAACTTCAATTATATGTTTGGCAATGTGTAACTTCTCTGTGACGAGTAATTAAGTTATTTTAGGTCAAGTTAATTTAAGAAAGCCTTATTATTATTATTGAAAATAGTTTAGGTGAAGCATATTTCAGAAAAGTAAGATTTATTTATCAAATATACTTTTTCTGCTCATACATACATATCCTGCCATACTTGTAGATGGCGTTCTTGGCAAGTTAGTTAAGTAATGTGATCATAGTGATAGTTTCATTGATGAGTTCGCGGCGTGCAGCGCCGAAGCAGCTAGTATTTCTCTAGTATTTCTCATATTTATACGAAAATATTTGGTGGTACAATATTGAGGGTGAGGGGAGAGTGTAATAATGCGAACGCACTTTGTAAATTGTTAGGACCTGATGATGCCTCGCGACGAAATGCGCATCGTACGCAAATACATCTACATATTTTGTAAAGCTGTATTTAAAGTGTTTCTTTTCAGTGCCAAATTATTCAACATGTTTTACCAACAACCGACAGTCGACTCGGTTAATTATATTGAGTATTTAGTCTTTATAGTTTATGATTACGTGGATTTATCTGGAATAATTCTGCGAAAACCAATATGGTGTGCTGGTTTCTTTTTTAGAATTTTTAGCAAATGTATATTCGAGACACAAACTTGTATTGTTGACTATCAAGGGCATTGTTGCTTTCGCTCAGGGAAATTGTATCAATCTTTAGAACTCTATAGAACCTGAGATTGTGTCTTATTTTTCTCCATTTTATTAACAGGTCCTTTTCATGTACTTAAATAACTTTCTTCCTAGATTGAAGGAGGACGTATTTTAATACTCTAAAAGCATGGCATTTGTTGTATCCTTGTTGAATTAGTTTACATAATTTAACCAAATTCAAGGAAAACACTAATATCTTATTGTTTCGCAGGGGAGTGTGGTGAGGGGTGAGGGACACGACTCTAACAAACTGCGACTAAATAAAGTCTACTTTTCTCCCTTCTGCCTATTAAGGAAGGAGCTTTAGGTTATCAATAAATGTTACGACATCCTTAGGTGGTAGGAAACTTGCCCCTTTCTTGACTAGTTCGTCAACCTGAACCTCAGGTTGTTTTGGTATTCCCAGGTGGGCAATAACAACTTACAAGGCACTACAATAAAGCTACGAACTTTGTCGTGTGTGTTTTGTTGTAAAAACATATTCCTGGAAGAAAGGAGTCAATGGAAGTATCATCAAGTGGACGAAACTATCCCAATATAATTGTGGGTATGTCTGGGGTTAACAATGCTTAAATATGCTTAAAAATGGATCAACCTACATTATGTCAACCACTATATGATACGTTTCTACGAACTAACGATTTTGTTGCGCGCTTACTGCAAAACGCTAGTTTCCACCCGCTCCACCGTGTGGAAAAGCTGGTTTTCTGTGCATACGTATGAAAAGTATTATAGGGTACATTAAAAACATTTACAACGAAATGCTTGTTGGAAATAATAATATTAAAATTTCAGATAGTAAATTTGAATCATAAAGCCGGAGAATATATAAATCAAGTATTATAAATTATAATAAATATATAAATCAATTAATCTAACAACATATTTATAATATAAACACTTCTTAATTAATTCTCCTCATAACTTCCCAAATCAATTTGTTAACTATTTACGTTAAAGATTGATTAAAAACCGGTAGTAGCATTTCTCAAAGACGAATTAAAACTAAGTGCTCTAACAATAGATGCCAGTTTGTTGGCTGAAAATTTCATTAATGTCACGCTGAATATTGCATGTGCGACGCGCCGCGTTCATTAGCGATACATCAATACATTTCCGATGCGCTTCCTGCCAGCGTCGCTAATCGCCAATCCGATACAATCGATAAATAATTAAGCTCTCGTTCATTAAATATGCACCAATTTATGTAACCGGTGTGAGGAGTCCGGCTTACCGAAGCCATGCACAAGCATTTCGTTTCGACGCTTAAGGTTTTTACGATTTCGCGAATTTCGCGCCGATTTACAATGTGATAAACTAACCAATTAGTAAATATTTCAAAATCGGCTTGATCTGTAATTTATTTCGCACTATCATTTAATTCAATCTATTTTAATGGTTTAGATAGTTTAATATTCAATTTATCAACAGAATACATTAATCTATTGTAAATTATTGCATTCCGAAACATTTATTTTCTCGATACATGTGATAAAGAAAGTTAGAAATTAGTAAACATACAAGAGCATGTGACCCTCGCTCAAATTCAAAACTTTCGGAAGATTTAAAGTTAATATTCGACTATTGACAATCCACTAAACAAAAATTGAATTAAACTTTAAAAGTTATCAGCAGGAAAGATTATAAAAACTGGAAATTTGTAATTTACACAAAGTTGCGCATGCGTAAATTTAAAACTATCTGAAAATGTCAGGTTTATGTTTCACTATAGAGAACCCGTTATTCATATATACAGATATTTGTATGAAAAAAAACATAATACATTTATTACACTTTATTATAATTATTATAATTAAACTTTCAATAAAATTAATCAATTATAACTTACAATGTTACATAAAGTAGAAATATGTAATATACTATAAATTAATAATATTTATAATTTTACATATAGGCAACCCACATAACATAATATTATTTTTCCTTAATTTTCTTATAAGGAATGTATTAAAAAATTATTTATGAACTAATTTAGAGTATTTTTTTATTCTAATATATTTATAAGTAAACAATAAGAACACATTTTTAAATGTATTTAAACATATTTGTATAATCGAAAAATTCCGATGTAAACCGAAAGTAATCAATCTGATCGGTCATTTGAAAATTTATATAGCAATATTTCGTCACAATGTGGACAAAATCATTAAAACTTTTAAGATATTAGTGGAATGGCGCACATCTAAGCAGACTATACAAACAAGACGGTAAAGTATTCCACGGTATGGTAATAAATGCTCGTAAATTACAAATTTCCACATTAAAATTCGCACTTGCGCCTTGACAGTTGTTATGTCACTGACATGTGAAAGTGTCGTGCGAATTGACGGCAGCAGCATCGGTTGAAAAGTGCCGAATTTGTGCGCTCCCCCAGCTCGCGGTCGTTGCAATAAACAAATACAATTAGCGCCGCGCTCCGGTGCTAATGAGTGCACGTGCAGCTTGCAGGATATTTGCGTGGAAGTCGTGGTCGGCGTTGCGAACTCAGCGAAGGCGAAGTGCATTCGACTGTTAGGTTAACTTCATGTCATCGTAACGTGCGGTGGCAGTCCCTGGCGTTTTCCTTCTAGCATTTCCACCACAGTGCAATGGACTACGACTCCGACGACGAGACAAACATCATCGAAGAGGATTACTATGCATTTCTGAATATTCCACGTGATGTAAGTTCTCAGTGAAATCATGCAAAATTAGGAGTATTGTTAAGATGTTGATTGCGAGTTTTTCAATGTTTAGGCTTCCAAGGAAGATATTAACAATGCCTACAGACGTCTCAGCCGTCTGTATCATCCAGACAAGCATCTGGATGACGAGAATAAGGCAAAGGCTGAGCTACTCTTCAACAAAACCAAGAGGGCTTACGAGGTACTCTCGGATCCACACCAAAGAGCAATTTATGATAGCCTAGGAGTGAAAGGATTGGATACGGAGGGTTGGGAGGTCGTGCAGAGGACTCGTACGCCAGCAGAGATACGTGCAGAGTATGAGCAGCTCGCAGAAGAGCGTGCTGAGAGGAAAAAACAGCAACGTACCAATCCACACGGCCTCGTTACCATTAATATTAATGCCACTGATTTGTTTAATCCGTATGTGGATGATCTTATGGATGAAGAGATGTAAGTAGCTTTTCTTTTTTAAGAAGAAAGCTCAATATTTTTTGATGTTTTTTTATGAAGGGATTTTTGGACATATTTGCTGAACATTTCTTACCTGGTTTCAACAATTTTCCTGTCTTTATTAAAATCATTTAATAATCTGTTTCTACTCCTGTTGTTATTTCAGGATCGTTTTTAATTAATAAATTAATATATTCACACATAAAAGTCCTAGAAAAAGTATAGTGTACAACTCACATGCAATGCCCTTTCCTGACTCGTATGAGTTTGCTTATACTCCTGTGGAAACGGATTCCGTCTCATGTTCGAATCATATACTATTGTGCGTGCGTATTTCTTTCAATTTTTAACGATTTAAATACATCTACGATTTACAATCAAATTTATCTTGCGATTTTATATCTCATCGAACTTTATTCAACTCCAAAAGCAGATTTGCGTCAATCCGTTCAACCAAATTTGCCTGATCCTCAAATTTATATACGAAATTTTCTTTAAATACATTAGATATCGATATTAATCAAACATTGATGATATAAATTCATAATTAATGGCTATATAATGATATTTTGTGAACTATTAATCGATAAATGATAAAATCGACAAAATGTCCGAAATCGAAATAATTGAAAAACAATTCGCCATTCTCGTTACTCGACTCCCCACAATAACCTTTTTTCTTAAATTTAATAACATGTTTATATTCAGTGAATCTGGAGGGCTACCAAATATTGAAGTATCTGGTATGACTTTCAACCAGTCTGTGGAGTTCCCCCTCACGCAAAAAGATACGTGCACTATGTCTGGAGCATTGCATACACAAAATGGCAACGGAAATGGTGATGTCACTGTAAGTTGGCGGCATATATACTCGCATAAGTCATGGATCGAAACAGAATTTGCCGCTGGCAATGGACCTGCGTTGAGTTTGAAAGCTTTTCGAACTCTTAGCAAGCGATTCTTTTGGAATGGTGGTACTATGCTGCAGTTAGCACCACAGGGATTACGCGGTGGCTTCGTTTCCAGTATGTTGCCCTTTTACTTAAACCATTTTCTTGATATAAATGGACATATTTATTTTTTAGCGATTGCAATGCAAATTGATAAACATTCAGTGGGTTATTTGACATACCAAGCTGGAATTCGAAATTTCATTTCTTCTTCCATTGTACGTGATACTGGTAAGTTTACTTTTTGAATTTCATGTCAGACTTACATTGAATACTTTTATTGAAAACCTGCTTATAAATGGCCTATTGTCAATTTTTGAAATTATGAAATCTCTAATCTGCAAAAGCAAGAGTGAATTTCCATGATGGTAAAGTAATTTTTGTTATTAAATTTCCAGAAACTGGAACAGGTTCGTTTGTGATGCAATTAGGTCTTCCACATTCGTTCATATCCGTTAGTTACGCCAGAAAAATGATGAACCAAGAACTGAAGATAAAAATAATGATTAAGTAAGTCTTACAATCCGTTTCATTTAAACATTAGTCACAATCATTCATAAAATTTGTTGTTTTAAGAGCTGGTACTTTCGGTGGACTAATCGAATACGGAGTTGAGAAGAAAGTCTCGAAACATAGTAATCTGTCGGCGGCTGTTTCCGTTGGTGTGCCAAACGGTGTAAAACTTAAAATTAGGTGAGTGCAATACACAATATTAAATATGTACTCTAAATTTATGCATTTAACAACTTCTACTAGATTAACGCGTGCAAATCAAGTTTATTCGTTCCCTATTCACCTGTGTGAGGAGGTAATGCCAGCGCCAATCTTCTACGCCACGATTGTCCCACTCATTGTGTACGTGGTGGTGAAGAAGGGTTTCGTCGAACCGTTTCTTAAGGAGCAACGTGCGCGCAAAGTGGAAAAGCAACGGCAGGATAATAGGGAGAAGGTGGCGCAGAAGCGACGGGAAGCTCAGGCCGCCGTCGATCTCATGCAGGCCACGTACGAACGTGTGACAAACGAAGAAACGGCCAAAAATGGCCTTATCATCGTGCGGGCTATTTATGGAAAAATATGTGGTAAATTCATTAATACAGAATTACTTTTTTTCAATAATTACTTAAAAGAGCTCATGATTTGTTAAACCTTGGACTATTACTATTTTGAGTTAATACGGATTTTATTCTTTTGTAGCTGAAGAGGGGGACATCATGCAAGATCTAAGCGAGGAAGCCATTGAAGTGACAATACCTTTACAATGTTTGGTGAAAGATAGTAAATTAGTGTTACATGATTTATCAAAGGTAGGTTTTTGTGTTTTCTAAATAGTCTTACATCTATTTGAAGCAATTGAATGAAAATTAATGGTTCGTAATATATTTCAGAGTCAACTTCCTGGTTTCTTTGACCCGGCCGTCGGCGAAGAAAAATCGCTGCACATTGTTTATACGTACAAGAACCAACAGCATGAGGTGCTCGCCCACGACACGGAGGCGATACGCATCCCGAAGCTAGGTAAGTCAGCGCGTGCGTCGCTCAGTTCGAATCAAAGGCGATAATCCACCGTCAGTCCTCCCTCAATTTCCTTCTCTCCTATCATCTCCTCCACCCGCCGACGACGCGAGCAGCCCATAAGTTTGTCAACGTGCGGTAGTCACATGTGGCCGGCGCAACTGTTGGGAGGACGTGTGCAGGCGGCGGGCGCGCGCAGCACAAACTATTTCACTCATCTCTCAACGCAACGACTGCCATTAAATACTGCGAACAACGATGCTCGCCGCCACCTCCACCGTGAGTTGTGCTGGATGATGGGCTATGTCGCAGAAGAAGCGAGCGTGCTCCCTCTCCCGAGTGACAAATTGGTTCTTGGTGTGTTCACTCTGGTGAGCGCTGCACGCAAACGCGTTTTGTTGAATGTTTTGATTATGTTGAAATGATACGCAGATATGGTGAGATTGTCCTTACGAAGTAACACAACGTTGACGTAGTATTGTTACAAATAAATAAATATTTGTTATATAAAAGATCATTTATTTACGATCACTTAAATAGTTATATTTGTTTATGCCCTACAATCTCCCAGGACTATCCGATATTCTCGAGTTCTGGGTTTTGTGCCTTTGAATGTAACACCTATACTGTCCATCATTCATTCATGATGGAGACATTCAAAGCAACGTCCATCGCCCACCAGTGCAATGTAATTCCAACAATAAAAAAGAATGATTACATACGTAACATACAATTAACAAAATCGACTTAAACGTCCATTGGTATGGATTCAATTTTAGGAAAGGTAAGTGGATTTCTAGACTGCATTAATGCACGAATTTCATGCATATTGAAATCCATCTTTACAATATCTTCAGTTTTCGTCCATGATTGATCTGCTTCGAGTCGATAACTGCCATGGTAAGGATGAGGAGACGTCCATTCCTTTAAAAAAACTGTTTTGAAGCATATTCCCTAAATAAATATAATATAACTTACTTCTGGTGCCAACATACTAAAATATTTCTGTCCACTTGGTCTCTCGTAGAGATGATAGATACTCCCAGGTACTTTAGAAAAGTTGCAAGCAACCCTATGCAAATTCGCGTTCCTTTCGGCGTCCTGAAGAATCTGATGAGCCTGCTCTTTCAGATATCTCACCTGAAATCTCATAAAAAAACGTTAATTATTCCTACTTTGTTTTGAAATTTCAAGGAGTCTTTACCTGTTGAACAATAACTTGCAGTTTATTACAAGTAGTTGCATTTACAAATGTATCAGCCTTGAACAATTACAAATAAGTGGCGTTCAATAAGAATGGATGTGATTTACCTGCTGTATCTCCAACGCAAGTTCAACCAAATCGTTCGCCTGTCGTTTGCCAACTTTTGCAGGATTTACAAGGGGTATACCAGATGGACATGTGTTTCTTTCGACAAGACATACTAAAAATGAACGTTCAAGGAACGTTTAAAGAAAAGTTGTCAAAAACTTACCTTTAGATGTATCATCATAAGGTCTTGGTTCTGCAGATGTTCGTTTCATTTTTTGAAACAGGAAAACATGTGTGAGCCAATTGCAATTTTTGGATTGTTTCCTCGAACAAATGAGCTGATCTGATATTTGCGGACCTGGTATTATGAAAATTTAAGGTTATGTTGTGTAAAATTGCGACATCGGAATAGTTCGGGACTCCCGCCCTTTTCCACGATGATGAAGACATAACCTTTCCAAACAAAATCTGTGCGTAACTGACTACCCCGTGAATATTGACTATAATTCAAAAAACGGGCAAATTTCTGTACTTCAAAAATGACAAGTAAAACACCTGCTATGGTCTTGCAAGAACTTTCCACGAAAGTATGTGGGCAAGGACCAAATTATCAACTAATAACTCAGCAGCAAGGGACTCACGAAAATATGTTTGAGTATATTGTGGACGTCCTAGGCGTACGAGCAACAGGCAAGAAGACCTAACTTAAACATCACTTAAGAACTAAAATAAATTAAATTTCAGGTCGAGGAAGGTCGAAGAAGGAAGCTAAACAAGAAACAGCAACAAATGCTTTGGTGCAGCTGAAGGACAGGTACAAAATCGAAGGAATGCCTTCAAACTTATCACATACCTCTCAAGTTTCACCTGATCACGATGAACTACGAAAAGTGGTGAATTACATTGGAGAATTGGATGATATTTGCTTGATAAATGAGCTTCCCTCGCCTGTGTACGATCTGATACAGGACTCAGGACCACCACATCAAAAAATATTTACGTATGAATGCAAATTGGGACATTATATTGTGGAACGTAGTACGTCAAGCACGAAGAAACAAGCTAGACAGAATGTCGCAAAACAGATTCTGGATAGGATTGAGGGAATTGTGCCCGCTTTAGCAAAAGAGCACAAGGACGAACTGCTCGAAATTTGTGATTCTGATGTCGAGGCTGTGAATAGATATAAAGAAATTAACTTTCTCAAAATACAGAACTACAAAACTAAGATTAGAGATTATCATAAACATTTGATGGAGTATGTCACGGAAAAAAATATCCAAATAGAAGATATAAGAGAAGTAATTTGTAGATATTCTGTTTGCAGCATATGTTTCTAATCTTTAATATGTTTCAGCGTTGTCAGAAACCACATTCTGAGGAAAGGCTAAATGCCCTTGTAGATAATCTTCAATTAAAGGTTGACTTTGAAGATTTAATAGAGGACCGAAAAACAATTGTAGGATGTGCTATAAACACATCAATTCCTTTATGTACATTAGGGATTGGAGAGACAAAAGAAGTTGCTAAGAATATAGCAATCGAAGCCATTTTTGAACAAATTATGACTTTATTAAGTATTCCTCCAAATTGAAGTAAACAGCAATGCTAATGAAATTTTAATTGGTATGAAATGGATTTGTATTTGAGTTTTATTATTGTTTGGAATGAAATTATGATTTTAGCAAAGAATATGCGCTGATAATGTGTTTCATTATATTTAAGAATTATTTATAATTTTACACACAATGTATCAAAACTGAGGACTTAAGAATTATTTCAAATTAATAAAATTGCTAGATCTCATCCGTTATCCATCAATTGCTGTTGCCGATATTTTAAAAAGTGATAAAGCACACTTGGCATTTTTCAAAGCTCTTAAGAATGCATTTGAATGGACAAAGTGCGTTTTTATTACATGTGCCGAGTGTTCCATAAAGTTTTTGTTTCAATTACCACTATGTAGACAAAACCGAAGTATAAGTTATATCAAGGGAAACAGAACCTGCAAATATCAGAGAATAAAGAAAAATAAAACAAGTCTCAGAATATAAATATTTAGTAGAAATCCTAGTAGGAACAGAAAACAAACACAAAAATGCAAACAACAGGTAGGTCCTACTGAAATAGGTAATCTCTACTATAACATAAACACGACTATACAAAATCATGTTTAGCGCAACATTTACGGCTGAAAAACGTGGGTACTTTCAAGAAATGAGTCAAATAATAGCGGTTGTAATGAAATATCTGAGGATAGTAATGGGCGAAAACTGCAATGTGGTCAAAATTAAGTTTAAAATTCACGAATTTAAACAATAATTATTTCCTCGAAAACTATTAAAATGTTTGGATGTTTTTTTTTTACATTTACCCATAGAAAATGAAATCCTCTTTCATTAGGCACATTTTTGTTGGGTTTAGTGGGAAAGGCGTGTACTTGTTATTTATGCGCGGCGGGTTCAAACTTTGTCTGCGTAGATGACGGGGAATATTTTTTCGAATATTATTCTTAAATTAAGCGGCGGCTTGCCGCGTTGTGGAGCTCGGTACTCGTTAGATCACCGTAGTAAAGCAATGCCGGACGTAGCTGGGCGTTGGATGGGTGACCACTTGGTCTTCCCACTCAACAAGCGGCTGCGGCGTCCACGAACTCCTGACTTCGCGGTAAAAACGCGAACGAAGGTTGGACGATTCGCTTGCAACGGTCCCCGAAAAAAAAACCATATGCACAAAGAGTAGCGAGACCGGATCCGGCCGGGAGAAAGTTACTACTAGCAAAACAGTATGGCCCAACGCCGCGGAGCGTTATCCGAGTGGACAACAACAACCTTATAGTTCGCGGAGAACTTCATCCGTGCCACGTCTCATGAGCACCCTTTCAAATGGCAGACATGAACACATTTTCATACTTATAGTTTACGATGTACACAAAATAAGATTGAAATAGGTTTAAAGGTAGTGGTAAGGGTTGAAAAAAAGTTTCAAATAAAAGCGTCTCCATAATTACTTAAAATATTGAATTTATTTATATTACAATATAAGAAATTACATGTTGGCAGAAATCATTGAAATCGATGTCTTTTTCTCGAAACGGATAAAATTATACTAGCTACAGATTAATAGTAAGTAACGCATTTAAATAGTGTTAACATATTGTACTTGGTTTATGAAAAGAAAACGGTGTTTACTTGCTAGCAGCTACGAGTGAAAATGCCACACAAATAAATAAATATTAAACATAACTTTATAATCGGTATAATCATGCATTTATCTAAGCTGCACCAGTTAAGCATATTTGAACCTGTAACTGCAAATTCAAGTTTACGGCAATCTAACATCCAAACTTATTTTCAGCGCAATGCATTTGCCTGCGAGAGTAGGTAAGCAATAAGATTAATATAACAATATCGGTACATAGTACTAAATTTATGAAACATTTCATTCAACGAATCACTATGCTACTAAATCTAGGTAACTATGCGGTATATCATTGAAATGGTTTGTATATCCGTGTTGTATTTGTATGCATAATTTATTAGTTGCTAAAATTATTACATATTGATAACACACACAGGTTTTTTTGTAAGTACATAATGAAGCTTCGAAACAAATGCGTTCAAGTCATGTTGAACAAACTGGCGTTGCATGGCAAAACAAATGAAACAATTGTGCCTGGCTGGAAGATATGTCTACTTTCTGCCAAGGTGTCGCACATTTGTGGATGGTTAATTAAATTCTTTAGTTTTCTGCACTTATTCTTATAAACATCAATATGAAAACTTGACGACTTATTACACTAAATACGTCTTGTCTGATCTATTACATAGTGTGTAACGAAGATGTTCTCTAATCGCTAGAATGTAATTAACTTTTATAAAAGCAGGTACAAATATGACAAATCGTTTCATATGAAATGTAATATAATATATACTGGATAGTAAAATTATTTATGGATACATTTCGTAGGTACTCTATTCGTGTTTGTATTGGTAATCCTCCGAAAAGTTGATGTTACTCATTGTGTGATAAAATTTATAATATTTGATTTTGGAAATGTATAAAAGAGAAGACGTAAATTGTGATTTCCAAAATTTGTAATTGGAAAGTAAAAAGCTAAAAAAAGCTTCTTTTTGTAGGAATAGTATTTTTGTCAAATATCCCTTGGGACGGTCCGCGTCTGAGACTAACTAACGTTCAGCTCAAATTTTAAACGTTTGGGACATTTTAGTGCATTTATAAAAGTTTAATAATCTCTAATATATCTGGGCTAAATCAGTATCTCCTTTTCAACTTTCCTTACTTTCAACTTTTTACATTGTCTCCGTCAATTAATTATTCGATATCGATAAATAGTTTATTTTGTATACCATCCCAAATCAGGTAACTATCAGGTCAGTCCATCGTTTCCATTTCAAGGCAGTAATTGATATGAAAATATACATATAGATATCTTTTCTTTTGCTTTTCTATAATACAGAATATCGCACGCGCCGAACAGATATGAGAATGGCACAAAAAAATCTTGACGTTTGCGCATCGTAATCGTATAATTTTGGATTGAAATTAAAATCTAAACGTAACTTTGTGGTAACTAACGTGTTATAATATCCCATCACTATCGTAGTCTCTTCGATGCTTTCTGGTAACAAAATATAATGTTGATCATAATAAACACATGATATGTGGACGTACAACATACATACAAATATAATACATCTCCATGAATATATAAAAATAACAACTCTAGATTAATTAAATCAAATATTTTGCCGTGACTAGTAGTAATTTATGTATTGCGTCTCCCTCTTCAAAAGTTTTAAGAGGATATTCTTCGAAATTTAGGTACGTAATTTACACATCAAAATATTTCATGTTTAGTTTGAGGGAAAAAGTTCGTTTTTCCATTGAAAATGAAATGTATATGTTTAAAATTTGGTGTAAATTTTACATACCTAATATTCTTGTACATTCTACGTTTTCATTGTAGTTTCATGGTGATTTGTTCATTTTTGTGGCTCTTTAGACACATATCTTGTCTTTATTCAGCATATCATGATTGGCTCAAAAAGAGGCGTTCGTTAATTGGTAGATAAATCATAGCCGGTTTAGGTAACTGTCGTTGCAAATATGGACATTATATGTCTACGTGTGTTTTTTTGGATGTGAGTATTATAAGTTTCTTCTGCACTACCGAAAAGTGGTGTGTTTTTTTGTCATGCTTAGTGCTCATTTCTCTATACTTTCTACATGTAAAAATATGGTAAATATACGCGGACATTGGGCTAATCTCTAGCATAATTATGCGTAACGTCTATTAGTAACAATAAAGCATGGCGTGGGCGCATTCAGTGCCCTTGCATCTTTGTGGTTGACAAATCTGTCTTTAAACCCTACGGACACTTAAAGTTACATCATAAATCGAAGATTATTTAGCTAGCTTGTAATTGATTACTTAACGTATAAACATTTATATATATATGAGTTAGCGACGAATAGCTTTGTCCTTTTTGAAAGAACATCGCAAGTGCTAACCACCCGCCGCGCCGCCTGCATTTACCGATATACCAAAATTTCCTCGCCCTTTCGTAATATCATTAATAACAAATCACATTCACATTTTATCACCGTTGAAAAAGAAATATTTTCTAGAAATTACATTTACGTGCGTCTGCCATGCACGGCCGCTTTCTTAGAAAGGTAGGCTGGCGACGAACATCTTCTCGATAAGCGGCGGCGCTGGTACGAGATCCTCCAGCTTCAAATAGAAAATGCGCTGTAGGCCCTGCACGCTCAGGGATCGCAGCTCGGGCAATTTGCCCAGCAGGCGGCTGAAGTAGTGTGCCTTGCGTTGTGCCTCAGCGTTGTAGGTCACGTGGTCACGCAACGAGGAGATGATTTTCATCTGTAGCTGTTCGACGCGAAGGGGTTCCTTCAAGCCGTGTCGCTCTGTGGACAGAACGTGCAAAGTTAGAACAGAAATTATATGGGCGCACAATTTGTCAAGCTTGTATTGTACATCAGTATTCATAGCCATTCCACAGAGTGATGTTGACGAATTTTAAATGATTGCTAGAAATCTGGGTTCCGATCTTGGAGGTCCCCTCAAGGAACAATCCTGTACGAACTCTCCTTTTGCCCAAAATGGTGTAGATGCAATTTTTTAGCACCCAACTAAACTATGGGTTTCAGGGTGGTCTCAGACAATGTCTATGAATATCCGAGTT